>JAUTDX010001783.1:0-67121 GCA_030844895.1 Ambrosia x helenae | reverse complement strand
AGTGAGAAATGGTAAGTGGGAGCGGGTTATAGCGTGGGACGTGGTTTGGTAAGGGGAATTATGGTCCGATTGGGTTGAGAGAGGCGAACTGGGAGGAGAATGATGGAATGGGCCGAAGGTTGTGCTTGTTTGTGATTGAGTTGAGGTAGGGGGCTAGTAGGAGGTGGATGAAAGTGGACCGAAGGAGTGTGGTGTTGTGATTGGCCGAGGGTGAGTAGTGAGGCGAGGGTGTTGATTGTGGTGAATGGGCTGAGGGTGATGAGTGGGTTGTATATGGTTGTTATTGAGATTGGACCAAAGGGAAGGTTTGGTGGGAGTGGGCCGAAGACGTAGGACATTAAAGGACATGAGGTGGGGTTGTTTGATGGCTTTAGTTTGTCAACAGTAGGTGTGGGAAGGAATGGAGGGTTTGGTAAAGGACTAAACATTCAAGGTTTCATCAAAATTTGAAAAAAATAGAGTGGCCTCATCGACGAGTTTAACATGAGTGCTAAAGGGAAATTTTTCCTCATCAAACTGGGCATGTTGAGTAGTGTAGACTCGATGGGTAATAGGATCCAAACACCGATAACCTTTGTATTTGGCATCATACCCAATAAAAAATGCATTCAGCACTGCGAGGAGAGAGCTTGTGCTTTGCATACTCCTTAAGTATGAAAGGACACAACAACCAAAAATTCGTAGGCTGGAGTAAGTTGGACAACAGCTATACAAGATTTCATACAGAGATTTAAAATCGAGTACCGAATAGGGTAGACAATTTATGATGAAGGTGGCGGATGCGAAGGCATGTGTCCACAAAGTGACACGAGCATGAGAGTTAAAAAAGCATAGCAAGACCAGTTTTGGTTATGTGTCTATGTTTGCGTTCGGCACAACCATTTTGTTCAGGAGTATGCGGACAAGACAGACGGTGATGAATGCCTTGATCATGAATTTTTTTTTGCACACGATTATTTGTGAACTCAGTTCCACCATCACTTTGAAATACCTTTATTTTGCATGATAATTGATTTTGAACAAAGGGTGTAAATACTAATAAGGCCTCGTAAAAGTCAGATTTGTGTTTGAGAGGATAAAAACATGTGAAGCGAGAGTGATCATCAATAAATATAGCATAGAAACGACAACCACTAGATGAAGTAACAGGCGTTGGTCCCCACAAATCACAATGAACTAAATCTAAAACATGCATGGAACGTTTTATGTTTAAAGTAAATAGCAAACGTTGAGATTTAGATAATTGACAAGGAGAGCAAACATTAGGTTTAGGCAATAATGAGGTAACAAACAAAAAACCATGTTTATAAAGTCTAGAAACAATATCAAAAGACACGTTTCCAAGGCGGCCATGCCACTTTTCATAGGAAGCTTTTAGATGAGTTGTCCAATAGGAAGCGACGAAAGCATGATTTCCTTCTCGAAAGAAAAAAAAGACTATTTTCACAGGTGGCCCTTGCTAAGATCTCCTTGTTTTTTCAATCCTGAATATGAAAAGAGCTATTAGAAAACAGGACATCTATAGGTGAATCATGAGTAAGTTTACTTATGGATAAAAGTCGTTTTATAAGATGTGGTATGACTACAACATTTTTTAAGTGAAATTTATTTGAAAGTGATTTTGTACCAACATTCGTTACTGGTAATGTATGACCATTACCAAAACGAACAAAGTCATGACCCGAGGAAGCCGAAGTAACATCAAGATCCTCAATAAAGGGGGTCATGTGGGTTGACGCACCTGTATTACCAGTCCAATCAGGATGGTTCTCGTCAGTGACTTGGCACTGAGCATGAAAGGCATGTGCTAAATTAGCATCATTGGGAGCTGCTTGTTTGGCAAAACTGGCAAGATTTAGACACATATTTGCATAGTTGTTACACCCTGCCTAGGTGGAAACACGGGATGTAACTTCGAAAGGTTTTCGAGCACAAGAGTCATGCAAGCATCAAATTCGTGTAATTCAAGACATTATAAAGACGACATTGTCTAACATTCAAATAAAATATTGTCTTAAAACCGTAACTTCAAATGACATTGTTCTAAAATCATTCAACAAAAGACCGGTTCAAATATCCCCAGATGCTAGTGTGTAACTCCCTCAAAAGAATGAAAATTGTAAAAAAGGTCGTGAGAACTCACCGGATGTCTGACTGCTAGTATGGGACTGGATATGATGTGGTAATGTTCGTACGAAGGTGCCCTAAATTAATAAGGACAACTTAAGTCTGTGTACTGAATTATTTACCAAACAAGTTGTTCACCCGATTTGTATGTCCATGGACTATGTGTATTGTTGGGTTGTCCATACACGTGACGTTTATTACGTATTATTGTTTGTACTTTTGAAAAGATGTACAGTTTAAACTTGAGTATCTTGAAAACTCTTGTTGTTTGTAGCCATAGAATAATTAATTGTGTCAAAACTGGTGTCTTGCTCTACCACATGTTACCACATGGTTCATATGTTAAAGATTTGTACATAATATGGTAAGTTAACATATGTTTTTAGAACTTTTTGTGTGAAAAATGCCATTAACACATGTTTTACAGTTATTAACACATGTTTTTCGGCCATTAGTACATGTGTTCCAAGTCTTGTGTTAAAAGCCAGTTTAACGTATGTTTTACAACTTTTAACATATGTTCCTTAAAATTACCATTTTACATACATTATGTTTTGAGTTCAAAAACGACATATTTAGCTCTTGTTCGGCTCTATAATGCACGCATCACTCGTGTGTATGTGTGCGAGTATGTATGTGTTTATATATATGCCTACGTGCGCGTGTAGGTATACTATGTATAGATATATGCAAGTGTATATATTATGTGTTTGTTACAACTTTTAAGTGTTTTAGTCGATGTTTAACCCCTTCTGCTCGTGTAATGAGTATGTGCGAGTTTGGGGTAGGTTCGGTTGAGCATTATATTGACTAGGAGTTAGGAAATGAAGTAGTTTAGTTAGTTAACATACCACTAGGTTAGAACCGAAGGAAACAATCGAAATGTGTCGAGTTCTAGAAGTGTGCTTCCACTCTTAGCTTCTAACACTTGATTCATGCTCGAAAGTGGTTGAGGATGCTGGATCACAACCAAAAAATGGATCAGGTGGGGTGTTTGGGTTCAACGAGATCAAGGGAACAAGGATTGCAAGTGTGTTGTGTGTTTGTTGTATTTATAAGGTGTGTGTGATCCTTTAGACCTTTGGGGCCTGTTTAATAGTCGAAAGGGAGGGAGAGGTGTGTCATTTCATTGGTAAACACTTTGAGTAAGTCAACATAAAAGGTTTTACGAGTGCAGAATGTGGCTTTCTATTTTGGTTTAATAAGTTGACCTAGTGACTAGCATACACATGCCTTTGCCTTGGGAACATATGGGCCAAACCTAGGGAAAGAACAAGGAGAAATGGGATGGTCAACATGTGTAAGTTGTATGTGTAGGGTGGGCTAATGTTATATTCAAGTATAACTCAGTGATTAGAGTGTTTTGGCTTGTAATATGAATGTGTGTATACATATCGTGATGTGTGTGTATACATGTGTATGTATGTGTGTGTCTATATACGACATGAAGTGTTCAATCAAGACACACACATGTATGTGTGGTCGTGTATACATATATGAGTATGTATGCATCTGGTTTGTTTGATTCTATTACTCACACACATTTGTATATGTCGCATATTATAATATATACATTTAGCAAGGATTTATGAAAGTTTTGTTGTACCTTAAGGTACAGGTGCTTCTCTCTTTTATGAATCCTTTTTCCCCCCCATCTTGACTACCCACTCATTATTCTGCTGCACAAAACCCATACACACACCAACCATAAAGAGTAGGAATTGAGAAAGGGAGAGAGAAGGCAGAGGAAGCCGACGGTTTTTCGGCCACCGCTCACGGCGAAAACACGGGCGGCGCTGCTTTCCAACAACGCATCTACCATCCCTTTCACCCCAAAAGTTCTAGAGAAAGAGAGAGAGCATCCGGTGGAGAGAAAGAGTAGCCAAGAAAGAAGAAAGGAGAATAGGAGATAGAGAGACGATCAGGAAAAAGGGAATCCGGCCCGGGTCTCTGACTGGTCGTCGTTGCTAGATAGCCAACTTCCGGTACGTTTCTGGTAAGCCATTTTCTATTGCATGTTCGTTGTTTGGTCAAATCGGTTGTCCACAAACCTTAATCCTACGAATCATGTTGGTCTGATGTGTAGGTAGTCTCTGGTGGTAAGATCGTTGGCCAAGGGTTGGGGTGCAGGTGGTTACAAATGGAGGCTTCGTTATTTCGATGTCTTTCTTTATTTAAATCCTTCGTGTTGTCTTTTCATCCAATTAATAAATATTAATACTTGAAACTAAATGGATATACTTTAGAGGTTTTTCAGGATCAATTGTTACTTTTAGTTTTTTTATCTATGTTAATGTTCTCACTCCTATTGATGTTTGTGTTGTTTGTTTTGTTGAGGATTGGGTTTAATCGATAGTTGTTTGTTTGGGTTTGGAGATTATTGTTGCATTTTCAACTATTGAATAGTGATTATGAATATGCTTTCGTAAACAGTGCTTTGGGGCTGGGTTTTTGATGCACCAGTCAACTATCTATAAAAACCAAAGATACAAATATACAATAAATGATCGAGTCAACTCCTTCTGGAAACGTATACATATGATTACAGGGTTGGTTTTGAAGGTTATCAATGCTAAATCTTGGACCTTTTTTGCAAAGTAATATGAAAAGGATGCTAAGTAATATTGGGATATGTTCTACAAACGTCATCAAGATCGGGGTTCATTGTGCTTTTCCCTCCATTGGTGTAGTTGAAATTTTGTTAATGTAATTATTATACTTCCTAAATTTTGTACACGATTTTCACTTTTCTAAGGACAAATGGTCTGAAAAGAAGCTTTAAACGGGAGTAAAGACAGACGGAGATGGTTAGGTGATACAACTGAACGCTTTGCACAAAAAGTGTTTATAGCATGGAGAGTTGGGAGGATAAATTCCGATCAAGTCTTTGATGTATGCGGCTTGGAAATTGAATTTGCAGACCATTTGGTTGCAAGCCTAAGTTGGTTTGTCTTATTTTTGAAGTTTACCTTTTTAAGTTGGGTCTCTTAAATAAGGGATCTTGAGGTATTTATAATTCTTAAGTTAATTTTGGTTTTGCTAATTAAAAGAGTGTTGATCAGGTGTTTAACCAAATTTGTGTTCCTCTTCTCATGCTTGATAGATCTAGGCCAACAGTTATGTGGTCTTCACTTGGCAACAACTAATTAGTCATGCATGCTTTCATGGGTTGTAAATAACGCACGTTATTTTGCGGCGCAATCCGGCCGAACAAGCGACATTGTCATTGCGCAATAGGGGGCAGGTTGATTTACCCGGTTTAGCGCGCAGCAACACGAGTGGGCTAAAAACTAGTATGTACACATTTACATATGGCCTTGGAATTTGATTAACACACACTTGTATGTAAATATATTTCGAATGAATGTGCGTATATAATATTGATTGAGCTTCTCTCTCTCTCTTTCTCTCTCTCTCTCTCTCTCTCTCACACACACACACACATATATATATTATATATATATATATATATAGGGTGGGGTTCCTGTACAAAGGGCATTTTCGTACAAAGTGTGAGAAGTCCATATAGGCATTTAGTTTTAAAGGACATTTATCGCATTCCATCCACCCAAGGGGTGGTGGCGGTGTTGCCGACCGACAACAGTAGCTGAGTAGCATTCCCTAAGGAATGCCCCGTCTCTCATTAGAGCATTCGCATTCCATCCACCCAAATTTTATGAGTGTATCTCTCATATTTTAAAGTCATTTTGAGCGTTTGTGAGAAGAAAGGAAGAAAATATTATTATTCATATGTATATTTGAGGGAACATTGAATCCCCTATTTATTTTTTAATGTTTATTGAAAATGGTTATGATAATTTGGTGAATGAGAATGATGATAGGATGTGAATGCTCTTAGAATATGAATAAAGAGTTGTTATCCTACAAAGGCTAAACAAATGAGAAGGGTGAGAACCAACTAAAAGTGGCAGGTGTCCAAAGAATAAACAAGTGGGAGGGGTAATTTTGTTAAGAGGAGAAAAAAGAATATACACATGCAAGTCACATGCTATTTTCACCCCTATTTTTACTGTCCTGTAAATTTTTTATACGACATCTTTTTAAAAAATAATTATACCATAAAATCAAGTTTATGTTTACTTAAATATGAGTACATTATTGTACTTTTAAAAGAATCGAAAACCTAGTTGCTTAAGACATAATGGAGATAATGTAAAACACAATGATTACTATACTAAATATGCAACTAGTAATAGGGTATAAAACATAATGAACAACCTAATAAACACAATGGGCGACATATTAAAACCACAATGAACAACATCCTAAAACACGATGGGCACTAGACTAAAACACAATGAGCAACATAATAAAACACAATGTACACCATAAACACAAAACTCATTTGCGTAAAAACAGTGAAAAGCATAATAAAAACACAATGGACAAATTTAGATCATGTGTAAGCTAAAAATGCAATAAACATATTTATAACATTTATTTCTATACTATAATACAATGGACGAGCATAAGACACAATAAATTAAGAAAACCCAGTTAACACGTAATATTTTTTCAATTTTAATATAGCAATGTGGTACTCGTTAATATGGTGAATATTTTTTTAAGTATATTGTATGAAAAACTTATATGTTTTTAAGATGATGTGAGAAATTGGCATGTGTTTTGCCTGTGGAGAGAGGTTAACAAATATTGCTTTCCTTTTTTGTCATTCCCTAATTTAATATTTATTTTTTTCCATCAAACTAATCTCAACCCTTTAAATCTAACATGAATGGATCAAAATACTTTGTATTATTCCTAAAAAAAGAGACTTTTATATTTGATCCTAACACTATGAATGGATACATGTAACTATTTTGTTTTGTTATTTCAATATTATACATTATATGAAATCACAAAGTCGATGAAACGGACCTCAAAGCACAAAAAAACCCTTAACTTTGTAAATCCCTTTAGTTTATAAAATATCGTTTAGACCCTTTTACTTTCTAACGATTTAAGTTCACCCCGTATTTTAATTCTTTCACTAAAATAAAGACCTCGTCATGTGCTTTTTTTATGTAGGTGTCGGTACAACATCAGGTTTTGACGTAAGCGGTATAAGCTCTTTTTTAGGGTTTGATGTAGACAGTTTAAATTCACGTTTTAACATAACGTTATCGAAAATTAGTCTGGTTAAAAATAATAATGTTAATTAGTTTACTAAAAAACGATTTCCTTACGTGCTTATTCTTAGGTACGAACTTTTTTATGCATTGTTTACGAATCATGTATTGACCACCATTCGTTGTAGCTCAGTTCGTAGCGCGCCTACCTTTTAACCACTTGTTCTTGCGTTCGGGTCCCACGGATGGCTTTTTTTCGCAGTAATATTTATTCTTGTCGGGTTAGATACGCGTCTTTCAAGGTTCGCCGTAGACAGTTTAAACTCATGTTCGACATAACGTTCTCGAAAATTAGTCTGGTTAAAAACAATAATGGTAATTCGTTTACTAAAAAACGATTTTCTTACTTGCTTATTCTTAGGTACGAACTTTTTTACGCATTGTTTACGAATCGTGTGTGTTGACCACCGTTCGTTCTAGCTCAGTTCGTAGCGCGCCTACCTTTTAACCCCTTGTTCGTGTGTTCAGACCCACGGATGGCCATTTTTTCCCAGTCATATTTATTCTTACGGGTTAGATACGTGTCTGCAGGGCTACACCCGCGGCCAATTACTAGTTGTCCTAATAAATAAATATTTATATAAAGTAAAAATATTTTAAACCTGTCACGTCGTTAGGTGCAGCATGTGAACTTGCAACACATAGTTCAACGAGATTGCTACTAATCACATTTATTAAATCAATATAAGTACAAAAAAAAAGGTATTTGTCTTCAAGCAATTTACTTTTGAAGTTTGATTAGTAGTTATCTAAACGATATCTTAATTTGATGTAAGATTGTTAATCAAATAAGTACGTGAATTACGTTTCCAATTAATTTATCGAAATATAAAATGGGGCCTTGAAAGTTAAAATTTGGAGTGTTAGTGGTTTTGTAAAGTACTCTAATAAAAAATTATAATATCATTTTATCCTGAAGTATACATATAGCCAGTGTTGTAGAACTCGCTAGGTGCTAGTCGGTCATTGGGGTACCGACTAGGGATTAATTGGGATTAATCAGAATTAATCGGATTGGATTTTTATATACATATTTTCCAAATTTATACATATATAATACTAACTTTATACCTTATATGTATAAATTTAGATGTTTAGGGGCCAAATATAAACAGTGAATATAGAAGGGGGTTAAATGTTAAAATACCTAAACTTAAATAACCATAATCACCCCCATCATTCACCATATCCCGTTTTTTCCTCCCCATTCCTTCTTTCATCGTAAGGAATCATAAGACATAACTAGGGTTCATGGAGTTTCATCGATTTTGCTTCTAAATCATGGATTATCATCCGATTTAGAGGTAATAACTTATTTTATTTGATCGATTTGATCCAGTTTTGACCTGTTTGAATTCGTTTTTTACCTAATTTTGAGTTTTTTAGGTCCGACTTGGACCAATTTGGTCCGACTAATCGGTGATTAATCGCGACACCGATTAATGAGTGATTAGCCCAAAATTAATCAGTAAAGTGAGGATTAGCGATTAATCACCGATTAATCGGTGATTAATCGGGATTTTTACAACCTTGCATATAGCTACTATTTTGAGTTGAGATAACCATGAGAATTTTCATTTCAGAAACTTTTTTTTAAATACTTAACTAAAACTTATGTTTTTATTAACGGGGTAAAAAAGAAACCCTTATTATATACATTTTTTGCACTTGTGTTTTTTGATTTTACTTAAGTGTAAGAAAAGTGTAAAAAGTTCAAACAGAGGCCATAACGAAAAAGTTTCTAATTTTGCTTCTATTACAACTTGTAAACCAGGAAAGATTCATTTTCTGTACTGAGGTCTTCTTCCGATTGGTGCAAACATGGGACGTTTAGCTAGTTAGCAACCTATTATGGATAAATTTCACTAGAGGCTTGCAAAATGGCGTATCAATGCTATTAATTGGATGAAGGTATTACCCTTTTTAAAATCTATCTAGGAGGACTTTGGGGACCTATTACTTTTCTTTATTTTTTATGCCGGACGGTGTTTCTAAATTATTGAAAAATACTCGAGCTAAGTTTTTTAGGCAAAGGTGAGGGTGTTTCGAAAATCTCTTGGGTTTTATGGGATGTGATTCTTGCGGAAAAGATAAATGTGGGTTGGCTGTAGAAGTTTGAGAAGTTTTGATCACACACTTTTACAAAAATGGAGTGGAGATGGTGTTTTGTGCTCGGAAAAATGATTTGTGGGTTGAAAGTATTAAAGCTATTTATGGATAGAAGCGGGGTTTTAGATGGTCAAGGGGGTGACATGACTAATTGGGTCTGGAACAACGTTTTAAGATCGTCTAGAAGTCTAAATGATAAGGGTATTCTTTCGTGGTCAACTTTAAAGACGTACAAAAAATGGGGAATAGGATAGATACGGCTTTTTAGAAGGATTTTTGGTTGGGTCATGGGTGATGCCCCTTTGTGTGTGAGATTTCCTAGATTGTTTCACTTAGAATCTGATAAAGATTGTTTGATTAAAGACCATATAAAAGCGATATAAGGTCGGAGTGTTTGTGGAGGGATGATGCTGGGATGTGGGGTTGAAATGGAACAATTTAACAACATGCTTGAAGCCGTGAATACTATTAGTTTGGGTTCTGATCAAGACAGTTGGTTTTAGGATTTTGATGTCGATGGTTCCTTTAGTGTGCTAGATGTTCAAAAATTTCATGATTACATAATTTTACCAAATGGCTCGGGGGTTACAAGATGGATCTGATACATTCCAATATAGGTTAATATATTCGGGTGACACATTTTATTAAATCAGCTTCCAAATAGGTCCAACTTGGTTGATCGAGGAATTGACGTTCCTAGTAGTTATGTCCCATTTGTGATGGGGAAGTTGAGACGTTAGATCATGTTCTTGGTGAGTGTGATAATGTTAAAAGAGTGTGGGGTTTAATCGCTAAATGGTTAGAGTTGACCTTGCCTCCTAGTTGTTATCCTGCGTAGTTAGCTACTTGCGCTGATGATCTAGAGATGTCTACAACGGAAAAAGAAGTTATAGATGGCATTGTTCTGACGACTTGGTTGGTGATCCAAAGGTTTTGCAATGAAACTGTTTTTGCTCATTATGATAAAAGAAAAGCGTAGGATCGAAATCTCTCAAATCACAACGTATCTCAACGATTTATAAACCGCCAGGTGCAGAATCCCTAACGATCTAGCAAAGTGATATAAAACGGTGTAGTCACGCACACAAAATCATTTCCAAACTTTTATCTTAATCATTAAATCTTTCAATAACAATTACAGACTCGATTAATGATAAACAGATCAACTAGGGTATTCGGACAAAGTTCTGGCGCTAAGACACAACTAACACAACTGACCAAAAACTGCAAAAACTCAAACCTAACCCATATATATATAAAGAGAGAGAGAGAAAATGTCTCATTAGCACATTCGACGGTACGAATGAGTATATTCGTCCCAAACATCATGTGAATTAGCTCTACAAAGACTCATTCGCACCTTCGTACATGCGAATGACTCTTTACATACAAAATTCAATTCAACTAACGACAAAACTAAATCTCGACTGTCCTGAAAGCTACAGACACATATGAATATGCATCTATAAAAAGAAAATTTATCAGATTGAATTATTAATTATTGCCATTTGTGGTTTGTAAATAGGAATAGAATGTTGAACATCAGTAGAGTCGGTTGTTTACAAAGCCGCTTCTTTTTGTGTAATATTTCTTATTTATTTTTCGTTCTAGCGACTTGCTAGTTGTCGTACGATATTCCTTTCAAAAAAATATACACTTGTGTAAAACCAAAAAACAAAAGTGTACAAATTCTCCTACAATAATTTTTTTTTAATTTTTATTTGTGACATCTCTTAATTAATAAAAAAACATAAGGTTTGAAAAAAAAAGAGAAAATTGCAATTTTCGTCCCTGTGGTTTGCCTAAACTAACAGGTTTAACCCACGCTTAACACCCTGAGTACCTGAGGTTTGTTTTTCTAACACTTTACGTCCCTCCTTCTAACGGGCGTTACGTTTTCCGTTAGTTTGTGATGAAATGACTATTATACCCTTAAGTTTTTTGGTGAAATGACTTTTATACCATCCTATCTTCTTTTCCAACCTACCCACCCACCCACCACCTGCAACACCACCACCACCATCTCCAAATTGATTTCCTGTTTCCTCTGCTACTGACTTCTGACTTCAACGACGTCATTGAGTCATCCGGCTATGAAGATTTCATTATATCAAGGGACAGCTGCTGTTACTTAAATCCTTCAAATCAATAAACAATCAAATAGGGATGACAATCAAACCCGAACCTGATGGGTAAACCGAAACCCGACACATTTGGGACGGATTTGGGGTCGGGTAATAGGGTATGGGTTCGGGTATGGGATTAGTTTTTATTTTTTTCGCGGGTTTGGGACGGGTTTGGGATTTGATGATATACCCGTTTACCCAACCCGATTACCCGATAAAGTATGCCCATTTACCCGATTAGATACCCAATATGTTTTCTTATATATCTTTTTAAATATGTATGCATAATATATCTAATTATCCGTCTAGATTACCATCTTGTGCTAGAAATTACCAAAAAATAGTGTATACTATTTGCTATCTATGTCTTAGAGTTTTTTTATATGAGTTAAGTATTTATATTTATACATTATAATCATTTACACTTATATTAAATAATTCTAAATGTAATTGGTTAGTAGTTATCCAATAGATACCCGACCGGTTTATGGTCGGATATACCCGATGGGTAAGTTTAAAAATTAATGGGTTTACCCGAAACCCGTGGGTATACCCGATACCCGATGGGTAATTACCCGACATAAACCCGACGGGTTTTGGGACGGGTTTGGGACAAACATACCTAATCGGGTATGGGATTGGGATTACCTAAACCCGTCCCAATTGTCCCAAACCCGACCCATTGCCATCCCTACAATCAAACATACCTAGAAAAACAAAAAAGATCTAACGAAATGTTGCACTAACCCAGCTGCAAACATAATCAATCAATCCGTTTCAAGGTCATGGCTAATAGCTTTATCAATGACTGGTCATAATAATAATAATCACAATTGAGTTACCAAGAAACGAGATAAGAGAGAGATTAACCTAAAGAATGGGGGATTTGACAAAAAGATGTAACCTTTGCTTAACAGGGGAGCAAAAAGGAACGAAAGATGTAACCTAAAGAACCTTTGCTTACGCTGATACGTTCACTGTCAAGTAAATTGATTATGATAAATTTGTTTTATGATTTTGTACTCACTTGAATTTTAGTTGGAGACGATCTAATAAATAACTGGATTAAGTATTATGCTTTTTTGTAGGAATTTTTAAAGAGAGTTCCATTAGAAGCTGAGGAAACAGGAAATGATGGTGGTGGTGGAGATGAGGGTGGTGATGGTGTTGCAGGTGGTGGTGGTGGTGGTGGTGGTGGGTGGGTGGGAAGGTTGGAGAAGAAGATGGGAGGGTATAAAAGTCATTTCACCCAAAAACTTAAGGGTATAATAGTCATTTCACCACAATCTAAAGGAAAACGTAACGTCCGTTAGAAGGAGGCACGTAAAGTGTTAGAAAAACAAACCTCAGGTACTCAGGGTGTTAAGCGTTAATTGAACCTGTTAGTTTAGGCAAACTACATGGACGAAAATTGCAATTTTCTAAAAAAAAAAAAAAAAAAAAGAAAAAGTCGAAAAATAAGAGTTCTCACAAAGTTCTTTTAACTCAAAAAAGTTTGTATTTGATCCCAAGTACTATGTGTACATATTTTGATTTAAGAAAAATTATTCGTTTGTATTTGATCCCAAGTACTATGTGTACATATTTTGATTTAAGAAAAATTATTCGTTTGTATTTGTTTATTATAAGATATTCTCATAGTCGATTGTGACACATATTTTTGTCATTATTTGTCTTTACAACAAGTATTATGAGGTATTTAATTAATGAAATAGTTGTAACATAATTTTGTATATTATTTGAAGAGATAAGTTGCTGGAGCTTAAATAGAATAGGGGTGTATGAATCCTAAAGTAGGGGTGTATGAATCCACAACCCCTTTATATAAACCGGTCAGATTTGATTTTCGGATTCTGACGAAGGGGTGTTTGTAAGCCTATTAATTATTTTGGTCTTAATCATTCAATATTAAGAGTGTTTGTTTCAACTAAAAAATATCTAAATGATTCTATTAAGCTCTTAACCATTCTGCTAATAAGGGTACGGAACCATTCAGACCCGCTTAATGATTCAACACTTAATCAGACAGATTCTACCAAGATTAGATAAACCGAACTAAAAACCGACAATTTTACAAAATAAACTGAACTAATTAACCAATTGGTTAATACGATCGATTAACCGATGAAGATAGTTTCGATTGAGACTAATAACTGAATTGAATCGAACTGAACTATGCACACTCTTAAAAGTATCCGTGTTTTATATAAACTTAAGTGGATTTTTAAATATTACGTAAACATTTTCCAACCTGAAACTTAATACCAACCCAATTATCTGTCCTTTTTTGTTACTAATCATCCATTAAGCATGCATCGTAATGTTCCCTACACTTTTCTAATACATTTCGAATGATTGTTTGAAATTGTGTTAAACAATTAGCAAGTTACAACATTTGACAAAAATTTAAATTAATCAAACAAACAAATAATTCAATTAAAAACAACTTACAAATTTAAACCAAGATTTATAGGTGGGGGAATCCCTAGAGAAACGAATACTATGTTCCAAATCTAATCACAACTCATGCCAGATTTAACAACCAATTTCTATTTCTTTATTCTTTTTTTTAACAAGATTTATTTATTCTTGAAATATGTTTTTCTTTAAACGTAAACACACATTTTCCTAAAATCTACTCCAATAATTCACATGTTACTTTTTTTAGACCCAAATTCATTACATTTTAGTAAGAATAAACACCTGATGCAACTAAACAATTGGTATGTTTTTTTTTTCTTTTAAACCGCAAACACCCATTTACTAAATTCTACTCATATAATTCCCATGTTACCCATTTTATGAGACTTAAACACACACTATTTTACCATTTTAGCACGAAACAAATACCTAATACCACTAGATGCATAATGAAACCTTCATGGTGTTCCTTGTATTCGAATGATTGATGATCACCAAACGCGCTATATAATAAATGATGAAGAAGATCAAGGCATTAATGATGAGAATCTTATAACATTTTATATATTTTTAACAATTCGTAATCAATGAATTAATCTCTCCCAGAAAATAATCTTCACCAATTCTTTAAAAATATTAATAAAAATCAATCTCACTGTACACTTGCCCAAAAAAAAAACCAAAAGTATACCGTAAATAACCCGTTTCGCTCATTCGGGTCATCGATCAACTCTTCCAAGCATAAACCAACAACGAAAAACCCGAAGGCCCTTTAAGCTCATTCTCTTCAACACTTTCCCATTCCATAACCGACCCGCATCCCGAGGACGCCGACGACAACGACGACGATGTCGACGAGCTTTTCGCCCGCTTCAACTTCTCTTTCCTCATCTTCTTCATCTCAAACCCGAACCCAAAACCCAAACCCGACCCGACTCCAAACCCACCCGACCCGGACCCGTTCAACCGAGCCAAATACTTATCATCCTCATGGTAATCAAACCCGGACTTTTCAAACCTAAACATAAACAACGCGTAACTATCATCAACCTCTTCTGTCAATAGCCAGTTGTGTACATCCCATGATATTTGAACATGAACGCCGTCGATTTCAACACGCTCGTTCCCTCTAAACTTCCATTGCAAATGTTTCACCACCAGCACCCGCTTGTTGTCGACGGAGAAGGTTAGTCTAGAATCTTCTCCGCCGGCAACGCGGGTGCAGTCAATTGTTATTTCGCGGGTTTTCCGCGAAACAACACTTTGGTGGTGTACTTTTTGTTGGATATTCCCGCGACATGTTCGCGACTGAGTATTGTTATCTGAGGTTTATAGGTCTTGTTGCAGTGGATAAGCTTTGTTTTAGCGTAAGCTTGTTTTGGTGAGTCTCCAATGAGGAGTGTCATTTCGCCAGCATAAGTTGCGGCTATGTAGAATCCGGATACGGGTTCGGGCCAGATGCAAATTTGGCCCGGGATAAATCATAAAAGATTTGAATGGACTCTGATTTTCTATTGGAGATAGGGATTTGTTTTGTGCCATGTCGGTTCCAGAAAATAAAAGGTTTGATTTGGAGATGGAATGAGGGTGTGGTGGAGGCGGTGTCGGTGTCGTCGTGGGCGGCGGATAATGATGGTAGGAGGTGGAGGTGGAGGGAGCGGGGTAAAGAGGGTGCGGGACCATGTTAAGGCGAAGATGCCGATTTCGGTGTGGTAGAGGGTGGTGGTGACGTTGGGTTTGGAGGATGACGGTGGTGGTGGGGAGTGGTGGCGAGGGGTGGTGGGACGGTGGTGATGGTGGGAGGACATGGTGGTGGAGTGTTTTGGTTATTATTTTGGTTATTGGGAGAAAGTGTGGCTTAAAAGAAAGGGTTATAAAGTGGTGTGTGGGGAGAATGGTGTGCTGGAGTTTGAAAGTTGACGTTTTGGTCAAATGTAAATAACGTATTTTGTACAGCTTTTGATTGATTGTTTGATGTTTAGTAATCATATTTTCTAGGATTAAATAATTGAGTTGTCCTGGCATAATCAAATTCAGTTTTTACTTACAGGTCAAAAGTTGCTAATTGTCTAGAAAATCCATCTACTCATCAATATTATCAAATAATATTTCCTTTTTATCCTCGCCAACCAAATTTACTTTATTGTTTTTAAAATTTGTGCTGTGTAAAACATTCACGTTAGGTTATTCATATTTTTATGAATGCTACATATTTTAAAAAGTAATTTAGGGTGGTTGTGAGTGGAGTGACAATGTTAGTCTTCATTTATTTTTTAGTATTATTTGAAAAGGGTTGTGAGTCGGGGAGAAGGAAAAAGTAACAATAAAAATATAAAAAATATTATTTATTTGATGATGGGAGAAAAAATATAGTGGTTTTCAGTGTAATTTGATGGATAGGGATAGAGAACCTGATGCGAATGTTCTTACAAGTACAAAGGTTAGTTAACATATAAACGCTTCTTAACCTATAGTGTACAAAGGCCTCAGAGCGCGATATATGGCATTAGCAAAGAGGGTATTCTCGTTCGTCACTATAATTACACACAAGTGTATATAATTACACAACATATTCATAATGACACACGTTATATTTCATAATTACACACGTTATATTATACAATTACGCATAAACGCTTTTTAATTTTTTTATTATATTAATAGAATAATAGGGTACTTAAATTAAAGAGAAACAAATACTTATTTTTATAATGTAATTTTTTTAAAAATAATATATTATGAAAAATTATGGATGCTTAAAAACAATATCGTAACGTTTAAAAAACAATATGGTAGGGTATACCCATTTTATCTGTTGAGACACCCTAACAACTTTTCATGTTTAAAAGTTCCTTCATTATGCCCTCTATCGTCGCATACCTTGATTTATTGATCTAAGGAGCTGTTTGGTTGATTAAGTGTTGAATCATCAAGATGTCTGAATGGTTAAGAGGCTCTAATTGAGTAAGTGCTGAATGAGTCGGCTATACACCAAGTCTGAATGATTCAGCTCTTAACCATTCCATTCAGAGCTTTTTTTTTTATGTTGAAATAAACACTCTGAATGCTAAACTATTCAGAGCTGAATGGTTCAGAGCCTCATTAAGAGGCTACCAAACAGGCCCTAAGAGTTTAAAATGGTTCCTATACATTGTAAGTTAAAAACCTTTATATAATCTTTTCTCTACAACTATAAATACATATGTATGAAACGTAATCTACTCATGTTTAGGGACATATATGGTTACACATACGGTAGCATATGAGAATTTGTATGTAACTATATAGTGACATTACGTTACCCTCTTTCTAATCCTATTATCATATATTGGTTACTAAATATGTGTAAGTTAAAGAACATTTTATTGCTGGAGCTCTTATAGATTAGGAAAAAGTGAGAAACACACTATATTGTCTTGATTATTGAAACTATATAGTATCACACCATGCTTGTTGGTGCTCAAGACATGCATGTAATGCTGAAAAATTGTTCGATTCTTTACTCATTTTGCGTGTTATTGCAACTAATTATAGGAAATTTTTATATAAAGGAATGGTGCACTCGTCTTAAATACGCGTCGTATACATCCCTATAAACAAGATGTATCACAAGTTGAAGGCCGAGAATAGGAATTTGAAAAGCTAGGACCACATAGAGGTGAGGTTCAATCATTATCGTTTGCCTTTATGCTATTCCTATGTTTTTATAGATTAGATATTAGTTTGTCAACGACTAGATCTTCTCAATTCAACTAGAAAAGATGGCGATGACCGTTGGTTTTTGGAGATATATATCTCACATGTGGTCATTTTCCTTGATTTAATTTGCGAAACCATAATATGAATATGTTAATTTGTCACTTGACTTTTTGAAACCATCATATGAACATGTTTATTTTGTGGGTGTTATTTTGCAACTGTAGTTGATCATAACATTTTATTGTTGAAAAGGGGGGGGGGGGGGGGGGGGGGTAAGATTTCGCTATAGATTGGTACCGGAAAAAGCTTATATTTTCAGTTACTCGAATTTGAACTTTCTTTCTGAATGTTAATATTAGAATCATGGGCGATTCTTAGTGAAGGCTAGACCGGGCCTCGGCCCACCTAGTTTTTTCGTTTTGTAGTGTAAATTTTACCGAAATTTTTTATATATATATTGAGTCCGGCCCACCCAGATTGAGCCCGGCACTATCAGGTTTTTCATTCAACATCCGTCACTGATTAGAATACGTATAATTTGGATGTGCGAAGTGAGTGCCCGGATACAGATATTTGTGAATGACCCTACTAAAGTGTTTGTAGGATAGATATTTTTGAATGACCCTACACAGTACACACAAGTGTGTGCACGATATATGGTTTCCTACCTTAACTTAGTATGGGGTATTCTCCTCTTTCTTTTGAGGTACTATATTTAAAACGTAATTGCAGTTAGCTTCACCCACTGTTTTGTGGCAGACCTGAAATTATTGCGATCACATTCAACACATTTTTAAGTTGCATTAAAATATGACCTAGTCAATCCTGCGTAGAAATTGATAACACGTTCACTTTTTTTCATCTTTTTATGGGGATAAGTGGGTCATACCGCTTTTTGGCAGGCCCGCCACCCCACATTCAGCCAGACTATATTGTTTTAATCAGGTCCACATTGGCATCGATTTGTAGCTTGGCGTTTCACGAGAACCATACCACGTATGTTCTTCCGTACTAGGTGGGATGACGACTGTTGTGCCTTCACAAGAACTATGTTCTCAGAGGTAACACTAGAGTATAAAACTCGTGTTGGCTCGGATTCGAACATGCGAAGTAACTTCCAACAGCTATATTGACTTGGTCTGGTCAACAAGAGCGAAAATGAAGGAAGAAAACGTGTAAAGGACTGTTTATAATGGTCAGAAGTAGGGGTGTTCAGAAAAACCGCAAACCAAATAAAAACCGAAAACCGAACCGTAACCGAAAAAACCAATCCGAACAACGAATTTGGTGTTTGGTTTTGTTTTAACCGAAACCGAATTGCTTATTCGGTGTTTGGTTTGGTTTTTGGTTCTACATTATTTTTTATTTGGTTTTTTTGGATAACCAAATAAACCGGTAAAATAATTAATTATTAAATAAAAATAATAATATTTAATAACTCATATATAATATATAAGCCCAAAATATTAAACCCAACCCAAAATAAATAAAGCCCACCAATTTGTAGAGGTAATAATCTGATTATAAACTAGTAAACTAGGGTTCATTTTACAATTTCTAATTTTTATGATGTTTCTGTTTGCGTGGTTTGATTTTTTGGTTTATATTTATTGCAAACTTTCTTTTCGGATTTTGGAACATATAGGTATATAAGTTAGAGAAAAAAAACTTCGTTTCAATTTGGTTTGTTTGGTTTTAAACCGAAACCGAACCGAATTCAATTTGGTTGAATTTGGTATGGTTTTCATATTCCTAATTTGGTTTGGTTTGGTTTTTGGTTTGAGGTACAAAATTTTGAAAACCGAATAAACCGAATTGAATAAACCAAATAAACCGTAAACCAAACCGATGAACACCCCTAGTCAGAAGTAAAGACTGAGTAAAAATGTAACTGAAGATGAAGTAAATTTCGGGCGGGATCCTCGAAATGGTAGTTATTTTATCTTTCTATAAAAAGGACCATCAACGATCGAATTAGGCTCTTCACACTCTCTACTTTCTCTGCTCACACACTCTCAGTAACTTACAGTCACCAATTGTAACACTTAGTCGATCGATCGTTGGTATCCAAAGTTGTATTTGTTATTTATATTTAATAAAAACAACAAGGCAGAGGACTTTCATCCGCTCCCCAGGTTTTATGCCGGCGATCTAAACTGATCAAAGGCTTTCCCCATATATCTTGTGTCATTTATCGCTATTTTACCTTTATTTTTGTTTGTTTCATCCTAAGGATATCACTGTCTAAATATCTCTTGTTATAGTGATATCATGAGTATACAAGTCATTAGCTGTCAAATCTTGTCATTGTTTTTAAATATCAGTTTCCTCAAGATATTACTAACTAAATTATAACAAGTTTATAAAACCATTTAAGCATTCTACCTCACATAACTAATTTGAAATACAAAATTTGCTTGTAAATTTTTGACCAAAACAATTATTTTTAACGTTTTAGTAAATTTCGCAAGTTAATACCTCGAAACATGCGTACATCGTTCACCATTTTTTTGTCGGTAGAGAATTTTCCCATTGGCCATGGCTACTCAATTTTCAACAATAATGCGTTACACCCCTTGAGTGTTTAAAATTTCAAAACACTATTTTCTTACGTGTTTATATTTATGTACGTGTTGGTATAAATTCAAATTGCTTTAGCTTTCAACATAATTTTTTTTCTTTAAATGAGTCAGATAAAATATAAAATGTTTTCATGCTTATTCTTATATATATTTTTAGTTGGTCAAATATAATGCTACATTGTTAGGTGGTCTACGTTTTACATAATATTTTTTCGGAAATGAGTCGAGTCATATATGATACGTTTTCATGCTTATTGTATTTGTTCGTTTTAGGTTGATTTACATGTTGACGTAAATTTTGTTCTAAAACGACTCAGTCAAATATAACACATTTTAATTCGACGGTATAAATTAAAGTAACTGTACACTTCAACGTAACCGCAATGCATAGCGGATAAAATTAGTTGCTATAGTTAAAAATTAGGAGTGCAAACAAGTAACAATTACACTATATTAATAATGCAAGTGAATTGAACAGTGATATATATATATATATATATTTTTGTTTTGTTATTTTATTTTATTAAATTAATAAAGATGGAAATTGAGATACATGTTGTAAATGGGTGCAAAATTTAAATAAGATAAAAATTCGAAACTAAATATGTGCAAACAGGTAGGGGTGTTCAGAATAACCGAAAACCAAATAAAAACCGAACCGTAACCGTAACCGAAAAAAACCAATCCGAACAACGAATTTGGTGTTTGGTTTGGTTTTAACCGAAACCGAATTGCTAATTTGGTGTTTGGTTTGGTTTTTGGTTCTACATTTTTTTATTTGGATAAACGAATAAACCAGTAAAATAATTAATTATTAAATAAAAATAATAATATTTAATAAGTCATATATAATATATAAGCCCAAAATATTGAAAGGTAAGCCTAACCCAAAAATAAAGCCCACCTATTTATAAGTAATATTCAGAGTATAAGTCTAATATCTAGGTATATGTTTCCCCATGATTGCATCAACCGTTGGTCTGATTATCAAGCTACACGATTTATATGTTTAGTATTAATATCTTTATTTTTCGTATGCAGGTTCACTAGAGTTGGAGAAAGATTTAAGTTTGAAGTTTATTAATATTTTGTGGAATCGACAAAGACTTATTTACTATTTGTAATTTCTATAATGTTTGTGTTTGTTTAGTTTGATTTTTTGGTTTATATTAATTGCTAACTTTCTATTCGGATTTCGGAATACAGAGGTATATAAGTTAGAGAGAAAAAAAGCTTCGTTTCAATTTGGTTGAATTTGGTTAAACCGAAACCAAACCGAATTCAATTTGATTGACTTTGGTTTGGTTTTCATATTACTAATTTGGTTTGGTTCGGTTTTTGGTTTAGGATACAAAATTTTGAAAACCGAAGAAACCGAATCGAATAAACCAAATAAACCGTAAACCGAACGATGAACACCCCTACAAACAGGTTGGAATTTAGTGGTAAATTTATTTATCTATTTTTCGCTAGATTTGGTCGCAGAGCCTTTTCAGTCACAGAAGGTGGTCTCAAGTTGGGTTGGTGACGATATGAGGATTAGAAGAAAAGAAACCAAATATCATAACGTGATGCACACTTAACCAAAGTATTATTAGAAACAAATAATCCTCAAAACTTAGAAAAGAAAACCGTTATTTCTAAACTCGTTATTTCGTTAACTAGAAGACTGCGGTTAACAAATTAAATACCCTACATTTTAATGAAGACAATCTCTTGTTCATAACAGAAACCACATTCGGTAGATGATGGAATCCACAATTAACGCGCGAATCAATTAAATACACGGGTTTGTAGCTTTTACAATCAAAACAAAATTAGCTAAAGAATTCAGGGAAGAACCATTAAACTCAAAATCGAGCCTCAAGACGACAAAAATTGGATCCCCAAGTCTTTGACACTTTTCTAGACCAGCTGATTCTTTCAAGTTGTTCTATATACGAGTCTAACATATCTTTAGACCAGCTCCATATGAAAAATCAATTTACTTGTCATCAACGGTTTATATCTACTTGGTATTCTTCTAAGGATGTCTAGAATTCACAACACGTTAATTTCGATTTCTTTAATGTTTTTATTTTCTAAAACTAAGAATCAAGATGATATAAGAAATCACATAGATAGTTCAATGCATCATTAAATATCCTTGTCCCATAGTTTTAATTGTGTGTTACTCTTCCCTGGCTAGCATTGTCTTTCCCTACATGATGTCTCATTGTTCTCTATTAAACACATATATGGTTGTTCGTCAATTTTGCCAGCTTGTACCTAACAAGTACTTTAGTGTACTCCCCCATCATCCACAACTTAAGTTGATCAACAAACAATTTAATTTGTCGATTAAATGTCTAACGATTAAAATAAGTTTTGCATGATCGATCTTCGATTTTAATTGTAAACGATAGATTTTACAAGGTTAATCATAAAAAAACCTTTTTGCATGCCACATTATAAGTTGTCAATACTGGTACTAGAACGTTATGTTGAGTTGACCATCTAAAAAAGTTAGGAAAGTCCAAGTCAATATGTAGTCATGTTCAAAGTAAATAGTTGGTATATATTGGCAAAAAGAGATTATTTGACTTAGTCTTCAGATTGACTCGACGGTTTCATCTTTGAATCATATGTTGTTGTCATATATGATCCAAGTGGAGAATCTCGTTCTGGAAACTATTACCTTTTTATTAATTTGTTTAAAAACATTCTAATTCCATCCGAAATCACACACACTTCGTTGAATATTGATTATTGCATAAGGAATTAGGTATCATTAAATCCTCAACACTTCGTAATGGGTTTGCACCCATGTCCACCCAACCTGACCTGCGCCAAACAGTGCCCCTAGTGGGGCGCCATGGCCTCGAGCGCGAATGTGGTAACGGGCTCGAGGACAGGGATTGTAAAAGAAATTAGAAAAAAAATTAGCCAATCACATCAAGTTACATCACCCACTATTTTGAGTTAAAGAATTACACACTTTTAAGAGAAAAGTTAGTGCGAGCCCACAGCCTACATGACACTATCGTGACATGCATAATGTGATTGAAAAAATGGAATCCCATATGCTAGATGAAAATAGAAAAGGTGGGTGCGTAATCTGTTATTGCCCTTGGGTTAAGAATGTTGATTATTATTGTTTTTTTTAATCAATTTAGCACATTATGTTTGCATTGCGCAATGATAATGCACTGTTTGTTTTTTTTTTTTTTTTTTTTTTTTGCATTGAAGGGTACACACTTCGAGGGTTGTGGGTGTGAGACACATTCTTTCTTTGTTTGTTGTGTGATAAACTTTTCAAATTCAGTGCAGTTCAATAAATAAAGTAAATAAAAATGAAAAAGTCAAATTATATAGTGTAACTAAAAGAGACAAACAAAAGATACAATGATCCATATCACCAGAACTGTAGCCCTCAACAGTTACATAATATTACAACCATGACCCCTGCACCAATTTCCCATTCAATAGTCCTCCATTTTGTTTTGTTCTTTTTCCACCATCTTGTGAGTAAGAGTGGATATATGTTTAAAAATATTGCCGCAATGGCCTATCCAGGTTCTCCAAAATGGCAACATAGATACTACTTTCCACACTTTCTTGTTCTCGTTTACCTTTTGATATCCAACATACCTTAGCATATCAGAAACTGTCTCGACCTAAGTTGGATTTATATTTTGTTAATAATTTTAGGAGCACGGGTTCTCTCGCTAGTTATTCTTATTTTTCTAGCATAGAATTGGAACCTTAACCAACTTTGCGGTACTTGAAAACAATCCAACAAAAAACATAGTCAAATTGATAACCTTAAACACAAACACACCATCTAAATCTATTTCAAAACAATTAAAGATTATAAGAATAACAACGGTGATGATGATAAAACATTGTTCTCAAAATTCTATAAAACAAAGTATTAGAATTTTCACCTTCAATAAGGTCCCGAGCCCCTTCAACCGCAATCTGTAATGATTGACGAAAAGAAAAAAAAGGTGTGAAATTCATTTGGATAAGACTTGCATAAGATTTCACTTTATTAATAGGTTAAGAGTGAACTTTTTTTTATAATAAAGATGTCATTTAACCTCAAAAGTTTATGCATGTATGCATATTGAAATGTCGAAAAAACTAAAATATTCTTATATGTCATCAATGAACAGAGCTAACGTAGAAACAAAAAAAACAACACCCTATCACAATTGATGAGAGACCAACAACGTATAAACAGAATGCGTGTAATGCAAATATGTCAGACCATTGATGCAGTAGCAAGTAGAAGTTGTTTGTTAAGTAGAAGTTTCCAAACGTTAACTGAAGCAATTAGAAAGTTATTATACATATAATTAATGTGTATTCATTAGACTTTTGATATTTGAAAATGGAATGGTATTTGAATTTTAGTGCATAACCATTATCTTAATTGTAGTAGTTTTCCAATACGGTGCCTCGGTACTTCGATGCACATTAGCGCAACAATAACACAAACAAAATCACTACGCTGTTAAACGTCAAATTTACAAGCAAATTCTAACTTTTCAAAAGTCTTATGAAAAGGAATGATGGCCATCTCTAAACAATTAGCGTCGACTGAATGCCACATAAACTGCAAGAAAGGAAAAAAAAATGGATACACAATAACCTGACCAAAGAAACACCGCAATCCAGACTTCTTGAAAACATCGACAAACTAAACCGATGACTCACTTTCCCTTTCCTGCAGGGTGAACTAAAAGAACAAATCACTAACGATGATGATATACTACAGTTATAACAGGAAGCTACACCATTGAAATCCTTGCCTTTGTCAAAACCCTAATTCATGAAATGATCGGAAGAAGTGACAGAACAAAATATGATAATATTGAAATTAAGTCGCAATTGTGGATTGAATTAGAATTGCTGAGTATATAAAGGAGTGAGGACAGGAAACGAAGGGGTGGATTGATTCGCGTCTTCAAATTTCCACCACGATTCAAGAACATAACCGATAATTTGATTGTTATTGATATTCAATGGAGAAAGCCAAGGGGTTTATAGTGGGTGGTGGTGTTAATGTTCTAGAGAGAAGTAGAAGGTTAATTAAATGAGAGAATATAAAGTGAAAAATAGAGAACTCTTGAACTTGTCTCATTGTTAATACTACCATTAACCTCAATATCGATGAGAAAAAGACTAACTTACCCTTTTACAAATGCATTAAGTGTTTGTATTTTAGCCAATGAAATTTGTAATTACTTAAATTTTACTGGTATCTTTCTCTAATGTTTTATAATATAGTATATATATATATATATATGTATATATAACGAAATGCAACATGTTGTCTACTATTAGTCGTTAAACTTAATAGGATGTTGAATCTAGTCATATTTTATATTAAGTAGCAACGATTTGTCTAACAAATTTACACTAGCGATACTGTAACTCATTAGAAATGAGAAGAATGGAACATCTTACTACCTAGTAACTTAATTTGTATCGATGAAAGTATTTTGGTAGCTTCTGAAAAGGTAAGTGCTGAACCAGTAAAAAGTCCAAACCATTCAGATTCAGTATAATGCTTACCCATTCAGAGGCAAATATCTAACCGATTCAGACATCTGCTAACGAAAAAAAACAGTCTAAATGAACTATGTCTAACCAATTCAGATATCTGTCTCACTAAAAACTCATTAACATCTTAAATAAAACAACCCCTAAGTCATCGTAAAACTTAAGTGTTATGTAGTGTTTACTAATTTGAGAGCAAAATACCATCAACTAATTTTATACTATTAATAATATAAACAATAAAATATAGTCCAATAAATATAGCATATGCTTCATTACATTATTACCAGCACAGTAAAACAAAATAATTTTATTTTAGCCCCAACTCTTTAGTGTGATTGTAATGGTGTTAGAGTTTTAAAGAGGAGGTTGGAAGTTCAAACTTAAGAGAGGAAAAAAAATAGTGTAAAAAATCAGTGGTTATATTAAACCCCACCCCCACTTCTATTTTCACCCTCCTGAAAGTGTCTCGCTTAGGCCTAAGCGAGGCGCTTTCTTTACTTTTTAACTACCTCGGTACGAGGTCAGGAAAAGTTGATTTGTGACCCGAAGCGCCTCGCTTTGGCCTAAGCGAGACGCTTCAAATAAAAATACTTTTTTTTGGTCTTTTGAGTTAGTTTTTTGTTTTTGTTTTTTTAATATAGTTATTGTAAAAAAAGTCTGAATGTATTACAATACTTTTGGAAGTTGAACAGACTCATCTCAACAGTCGGATCGACGATTTTGTTTACCCTCCCATTGATTTAAAAATGTTCTTTTAACAAACGTCTGGCTAACCTGAAGTTCCGTTGGATCAAAATGTCACTGTACAACAACTGAATTTTACTTGCTTGCATGAAAAGTTGATTTTAATTGTTCTTTTAACAAACGTCTGGCTAACTTGAAGTTCCTTTGAATCAAAATGTCAGCTTTTTCATGTCACCTCGTATGATTTGGCCAGGGTCTGTCTATTCCCACCCCCAACTTCTATTTCAACCCCCCCTCCTTTTAAAGCGCCTCTCTTAGGCCTAAGCTAGGCGCTTTAGGTCAAATCATACGAGGTGGCAGAAAAAGCTGTATAACCTGTTCAGTTATCAATCTCACTATCCAACAACTGAATTTTACTTGCTTGCATGAAAAGTTGATTTTAATTGTTCGTTTGACAAACGTCTGGCTAACCTGAAGTTCCTTTGGATCAAAATGTCAGCCTTTTCCTGCCACCCTCGTATGATTTGGCTAACCTGTCCAGTTATCAATCTCACTGTCCAACAACTAAATTTTACTTGCTTGCATGAAAAGTATTGTGTTTCCAAGACACAGGCAAGTCCTCGTCTGATCCACAAAACAAAACAATAATCTTGAAGTTTTTAATATAGCCATTTTCCCCTGGTTTACCAGGAATGGGTTGAAGGTGTGTGTTGCAAATATAATAAACAACTGAATTTTACTTTGCTTGCATGAAAAATTGTTTTTAATTGTTTGGGAATATATTTTCTAGATCCAAAAAGGCATAACTGTAATGATCAGGAACATTCCAAATAACTGTTCAATTTCAGCTTTTGTTTAACTATTTTAGCAACTTCCATAGAGAAGTTATCAATCTCACTGTCCAGTTATATTACTCACTGTCCAACAACTGAATTTTACTTGCTTGCATGAAAAAGTTGTTTTTAATTGTTTGGGAATATATTTTCTGATAAAAAAAAGGCATAACTGTAATGATCAGGAACATTCCAAATAACCGTCCAATTTCAGCTTTTGTTTAACTCATGACAGATCCACCAAATCATTTCTTCAAGTTCATTTCACCAAAAAAGGCATAACTGTAATGATCAGGAACATTCCAAATAACTGTTCAATTTCAGCTTTTGTTTAACTATTTTAGCAACTTCCATAGAAAAGTTATCAATCTCACTGTCCAGTCATATTACTCACTGTCCATGTTTACTTTCAACGATTAACACACACCGCTAACGTCCCAAAACATTTATAACATTTCTGTACCTGTGGCCAAAAGAACTAGGCTTCAAATACTACGGGCATGGCCAGCTCCCATTTCCACCGGTAATGAGTAACCTACTAACCTCTATAATAGACTTCATTTATTCTTCTTCATCTTTTTCTACTTGAAGTGCAGAGTAGTAACCCTTCATCTTCTCTTATTGGAGAGATATCTGTCAACGATGAAGGAGGTATATGTACAATGATGTTTTTAAGCTAAATAAAACTTACACACAACTTTTTGCTCTGGTGGTGTGGTCTACCTTTTTGCAAAAAGACATTTAGTCTTCAAGACTTCTATGGTTTCGGGTTCCCTTTCATCGTTGACAGATATCTCTCTAAGATGATAAAGGTAGATCATGGAAAGTTCAACTCAAGAAAAAAAGATGAAACCGATTGATGTTCTTTATATATGAATAGTGACCCTCTGGTAATCGTCGTTGGTATTAATGGCAAGATATGTGGCTTTAGTCCTTTACGCAGGTTTGCCAGAGGGTCATTATTCATACATAAAGAACATTAATCGGTTTCATCTTTGTTTCTTGAGTTCAACTTTCCATGATCTACCTTTACATTATTATTATTATTTACATTATTATCGTATTTGCAACTTAGTTCCTTTCTATCAAAAAACAAAAACGAAGGTTTGCGCGTTAGCGCCGATCCGATTGTTAAAAGTATCAAGTCTATGAAATTAGTAAAACAACTGAATTTACTTTGTTGCATGAAAAGTTATTTTTAATTGTTTGGGAATATATTTTCTGATAAAAAAAGACATAACTGTGATGATCAGGAACATTCCAAATAGCTGTTCAATTTCAGTTCAAACTTTTCAAACACCTGCAACATCTTAAGAGTTGAGATCCATCTAGATGGTTTGCGCGTTAGCGCCGATCCGATTGTTAAAAGTATCAAGACTATGAAATTAATAAAACAACTTTTCAGGCAAGCAAGTAAAATTCAGTTATTATCGGAGAGATAGCTTTCAACGATGAAGGCAAACCTGATAAAGGCTGAACACGAGTATAATCAAACAAGGGTTCCTCTGAAAAAGACATCGTACAATGATTTAGACTTGCAATATTTGAAAATTATCATTTCTTGACATGTTTGGTAACACTTGATCTGCAATATTTGAAAATTATCATTTCTTGACATGCTTGGTAACACCCTGATCTGCAATATTTGAAAATTATCATTCTCGACATGTAGTTGTTCTAAATCCCATTTAATATAAAATGTTACTAAAATGTGAGGACCTTCATTGATTGAAAAGTAACTAAAAACACTTAAAAATGAATTAAAACAAATTGTTGTGTGTTAGGTTTAGTCGGAGGACCACGTACAATGATTCATCAAAGTTGTACAAAGCTGGATGTTTCCACTGAAAAACCCAAACGAGCAATAAACGAAGCGAAACGCCTCAAACAAATTTTCTTGGCTTGGAAACAACTTAAAAGAACTAAAAATGAATTAAATTTATTTTTTGGTCAATAACAGATAATTTTAAAGAATTAAAAGAAATTCATTTTTTTTTTAAAAAAGGCCAAAGCGCCTCGCTTTGGTCAAAGCGAGGCGCCTGTGGTCTAATCAAACCACTCGAGCGCCTAGCTTTGGCCTAAGCGATGCGCTTTGGCCTTTTTTTAAAAAAATGTATTTCTTTTAATTCTTTAAAATTATCTGTTATTGACCAAAAATAATTTTAATTCATTTTTAGTTCTTTTAAGTTGTTTCCAAGCCAAGAAAATTTCTTTGAGGCGTTTCGCTTCGTTTATTGCTCGTTTGGGTTTTTCAGTGGAAACATCCAGCTTTGTACAACTTTGATGAATCATTGTACGTGGTCCTCCGACTATATATTCGATACCCATATTTTTTCAGACCATAATTTTTGCATGTTTAATTGATATGCTTGACTTCCGGACTATATTATAATTGATCGTTGGTGGTTTTCATAGCACCTTGTTTGATTACACTCGTGTTCAGCCTTTATCAGGTTGCCTTCATCGTTGACAGCTATCTCTCCGATAACAAATGAAAAGTTGTTTTACTAATTTCATAGTCTTGATACTTTTAACAGTCAGATCGACTCTCACACCTATGCGTAGATCAAGGAGATTGATGAAGATATTCATCAAGATGAGCAGGAATTGTTTACCTTCCATTGATTTCAAGTATGTTGCCTTGATCGTTGACAGTTATCTCTCCGATAACAACTGACTTTTACTTATGGAATCTTTGTATGAAAATCGAAATCATCTCATTCCATGTTCTCCATATCCATACCTTGTTTCAACACACACCAGCTTTGTCATCACAGTTTCCAACCTCTAATACCAGATTGATGATACTTAATTTCGGTTGATTTAAGTGGATACCATGGATCAGAGAGATTTAAGCTAATCAAACTCATATCTCAAGCCGATGCAAGTTCTTTAAATGCTTATTGACTCTATAACTTATACAGTACATCAATTTTGAAGATAACTTTTCTGTTTGCACCGAATCTAGTCTTCAAGGTACCATGGATCATAGAGATTTAAGCTAATCAAACTCATATCTCAAGCCGGTGCAAGTTATGTTGTAGCATCTTTGATCATCTTCTTGTAATTACTTTCAAGTTTCTTATAATCATTGAAGACAACTTTTCAGTTGTTATCGGAGAGATAGCTGTTAACGATCAAGACAACCTGAAAGTGGATACTATGGATCAGAGAGATTTAAGCTAATCAAACTCATATCTCAAGCCGGTGCAAGTTATGTTGGAGCATCCTTGATCATCTTCTTGTATTATCTTTGTTTATTATATTTGCAACACACACCTTTAACCCATTCCTGGTAAACCAGGGAAAAATGGCTATATTAAAAACTTCAAGATTATTGTTTTGTTTTGTGGATCAGACGAGGATTTGCCTGTGTCTTGGAAACACAAGGATGGAAAAACCCACTAAAAAGCCCTAAAATTTCGGACCCTAACATACGCAAGACGAATGTTGCAACATGAGTTCGACCAAGATGACACATGAAGCTTTGGACTCCAACCGGATCCATAGATTGCCGCATTTAATGAAATTTAACGCGCATACCGCATTCGGATTCTGATTGCACCGAATCCAGTCTTCAAAGTACCTCTTCTTTCAAGTTTCTTAGAATCATTGAAGACAACTCTTCTTATATCGGAGAGATATCTGTCAACGATCAAGTAGGTTGGTGGACTTAAGCACCTGAACGGGAAGTTGAAATTTTGAATGATGTTCGTCGATTGCACCGAATCTAGTCTTCAATGTACCATGGATCAGAGAGATTTAAGCTAATTAAAAAAAATTGGAAACACAAGGATGAAGAGAACCACTAAAAAGCCCTAAAATTTCGAACCCTAACACACACAAGAAGTATTTTGCAACATGAGTTCGACCAAGATGACACACGAAGCTTTAGACTCCAACCGGATCCATAGATTGCCGCATTTAATGAAATTTAACGCGCATACCGCATTCATTGACTATACGTGGTTCATGATGTCAAGTCTAAGTCATTGACGTTTGATTAGGGTTATTAATTTGTTTTTTAAATTTTTTTAACTTTTTATAATTATTAAATTAAAAAAATAAAAAAACAAATTCAAAACATAAAAAACAACTCCAAAATAAATCTTTGATTCGAAGCGCTCGCTTAGGCCTAAGCGACGCGCTTCGTTTTAAAAATTCAGCTTTTTCTGCCCTCGTACTGACCTCCTCGAAATTAGGGCAAAGCATCTCGCTTAGGCCAAAGCGAGGCGCTTTAAGAGGGTGAAAATAGAAGATGGGGGGTTGAAATAGACCAGGCCTAAAAAATAAGGAAAGAAATTAGCAGTAAAAAAAAGGGAATAAGATAAAAGTGTATATACTATGTTGGAATAAATAAGACAAAAGTTATTATAATAACAGTGATGTGTGAATTTCCATGGTGGTTGTTAATTTCTGAAAAAGATGTTGATCATCGAGTACTCAAATAAACAAAGGCTAAAGGCATATGAACAACAAAACTCTCATTGCCCCCACCATGTGCCAAGATTCTTCTAACGGATCTTTAAACATTTTTCCATTTATTTCATACTCATTTTTAAAACATAAATTTTTCATCTCATACAACATCATTTCCAACATGTTATATGTCTTATTTATATCTTATGGAGTATAGTTACAAATCCCATTTACTTCAACTGCAAACAGTTGAGAATATAAGTTTTAATCAAACGTAAACAAGCATGTCATCTTATTTGCTTATCCGACTTTAGGAATATATATTTAGCTTAAAAGTTAAAGTTAATTAAGAATAAATTTGATATTTAAAATCAAATAATGAGCAATGCCACCTAATAGATTGCTAAGTGTAATCACTTAAATTGAATTCCAAATATTGTCAACATGCTAGATGATAAAAGGGCAGGGCCGGCCCCAGGGGTGGGCGAGCCGCACCCCCGGCTGAGGCCCATTTTTCCCGAGGGCACTAAATGTTTATATTATATTTTATATTTTTTGTATATATTTTCAGAAACAGAAAAACTTACTAACTTTATATGTCAGCTCAGTTGGCCAGCGGAATCCCCCTCCTAATTTCAGATGGGCATGAACCCATGTTCGAGTCTTGTGCAGTCTTGTTTTTATCTTTTCTTTTTTTCACCTTTGATTTCTTTCTTATTAATCAACTTTAATAAAATTTAATGGATAAAAAAATCTACATATTCCAAAATCTCTATTATGTAAGAACCCAAATTGAGTCCTGAGGATTTTTTTAAACCTTTGAATCTTTGATACATTTATTTATTTATTTATTAATCACTTTATTAAATATTTAATAGCTTAATAAGGAATAAACGTCTATATACTTCTTAAAGGTATTTTCTACTTGTATATTAATCATGAATAATACTTTAATATTAAATTTAAAGTCTTTTAGATAAAGTAAACAATTTTTATAAGACGAATAAAAATTTTTAGTTCTTAGAATGCCAGTACCATGTCTGTACCGTGACTATGATTTGACGTTTTGAACGATAATTTTATTTGACCCTTATATTATAAATATTATACGTCTTTACACCTTTATGTTTTATTTGCACAAATGAATACGCAACTTTATTCCGATATAAGTATCACTAAAAACGAAGTTGTATTTAAAGTTGACATCGCACATAAATGTGGTGGTGTAAAAATGAAAATAGATAGACCATTTCTCATTATATAAAAAGTTGTTAGTTATACATAACAAAACAAATAAATCCAATATGTTTTTTTAAGTGTTGAAAATGAAATCATTTTTATAGTTTCAATATATGAGTGCGTATAGATTTATAGTTTCAATATATGAGTACGTAGTACATTAGTAATTGTTGGTTGATATATCGATTGCTAAAGAATGTAACTAGTTTACACTATCAAGTGTAAAAATTGTTTTTTACTCTCTTGTTTAAATCTTCTAGTTCTGTCACTCTGTTTGTATGTGTGTACATTTAATTTTACATGTTTAAAATAAATTAGTTTACATAATTCGTCTAAGGGCCTTTTTTTATGACTCGTACAAGGCACTTGAATCCTCAAGACCGGCACTGTAAAAGGGGACCATGATAGTTGGATGACAACCTATTTTTTTTCCTCAATTCCCAATCAAGGAAAAGGGTTACTAGGGATCTTTTTATAGTGATGCTTTTAATATATGTAAAGGTTGTCTTTTTTACTTGTAGTTTTATAAACATATATACACACAAAGACAAGGCACACACATTTATAATACAATTTTTTTCTTCGAAACACAAATTTCACTCAAAGCATCGCCTCAAACAAAAATCGGGGCAGCAAACACAAACAACAAAGGAAACAGCTACATCAAAAAGAATCTATACCAATTCATCCAAGAAATAGACTTATGTCTAGGTCTATTTTTAAACCATAAAAACCTGATTGGTTGAATCGGTTGAACCTCTACAATTTATTCAACCTTTTACTATCTTGTTGGATAGCATTACCAACATTCCACAAGCTCTAACATGCACAATAATAATACCATGCAGCGCCTAGTTAACCGGTTCCACCAAACTAAAAGAACTATGACCTTCCATCAAATTAAATCTCTAAAGGAGATGGCATAATATGTGAAACCCGGCACCATGAACTTAATTATATGCTATACCATACTAGCAATCAAACACGAAGTAAACAAATGCTCTGACCACTCCACCACCGAATATGGCATCACACAAGTCTGATTAGGAATGTTAATATATCTTCTACTTAAGGCCAGCGTCGTAGCAGTGTGATCCATCTTCACCCTCCCTGCAAAAATTTTGTATTTTAAAGGAACCCAATTGCACCAATATATTCAAGACACAATAATACATTAATACGTATAAGTAGCTACCTTTTTTTTCTTTCTATAGTGTTGATAATATTTATTATTTATACATGTGTATTGTAACTGGTAGAAATATGTATATTTAAATTCAATGAGATTTTAAAACTATTTCAGATTATATTTGATTTGATTAAATGTGAATAAGAATTGAATTAGATAAGAATCAAGAACCTTTACAACTGGTAGCACAATAGTTTTTTTTTTTTCAATGTATATAATCCACCAGTGACACAGTTTAGACCATGTATAGTGGGGGGCTTTATGGGGCTTTATATATAAAGCCCTCCTTTCTGATTGGTCCACGTGGCTGCTAAGTCAGCATGGAGAGAGAAACTGAAAAAGGGGTGTAGTGGTGGGGCTTTATATATAAAGCCCCAATTAATATTTTATTTTAACTTTTAAATTAAAATAATAATAAAATAGAGAGAGAGTGTGAGATGGCAGCCATTGATTGGAGGGGATAAATTCAATCAGGCGTTATATTAATAAAGCCCCACCTTAATTTTGAACAATGGAGCCCCCCGTAATGGTGTGGGGGGCGCCATTTTACTGCCATGTCTGCAAGGGCGTTATACATGGAGCCCCATTACATGTAGTCTTAGGGTTAAAAGAAGATTTTGTTAGTCGGATGATCAAATGTAACCCGTACCGTACTCCTCTAGTTTCGTCCATTAGGTTAAGAGACGTAAGAAAATGACCCATCCATCCTTATCAAACCCTCTTGTGTATATTTTATCTTTTTAATGACGACAAGAAGTCATTAGAAGGACGTGGCTTTAATGTGTATTTTTTATCCTAAAGTTCGTTTTTCATATTTATCACCTACTTTGTAACATATCATATATGTGTATATAGTATTATATTTTATTAAATTTTACCACCTCGTACTCTATATGTTCGTTAAGTCAAATGTAATGCAATGTTGATGAGTGATTGGGAGCAATTTAGACTTTGTCTTCCTTGATTGGTGGTAAGACATATATTATACAGCTAGATTTGTAGTGCTCACTTTCCATCCAGTCATCCAGCTATAACCTACTGTCCCATCCTTCACCATATTTACATCTTTTCTTCTAAGTTCTAACCAATCATTTTTAAAAAAGTTTATGCTAACCATTTGTATAATAAAAAGGATATACTATTTTATAATTTGATTGATTCAATCTTTGATTTGTTACTATTTTATTTTTAAGTAGACCAAAGTGCAATTCTAAAACAAATTAAATACTAAGAGTATATTATGTTAGTCATCATATTTGCAGCATTGTCTTGTAAATGGTTTCAATTACAACCGAACTCAGTTAATAACCAAAAACAAAATTGTCTTGTAACTGGTTATTGAAGAACAAGTTACACATTGATGAGAACCATACGGTTTGGAGTTTCTAGTACTGGAACTGGTTAAAAAATCGTTTTTAACAGGTTAAAGTCGGTTAACCAGTTATTAATATTAGAAAATTATAGTTGTTTGAAAACGGCGATATAGCGGAACTGTTTGTTTAATCATTTTACCACCATCTATTGATATAAGCACTTCTTTAGCTCTCAAAAACACAAAAATGCTCACAAACTCTTTAGTCTTGTAAATACTCTCAAATAGACTATTGTGCAAGTTCTAACAACAAGTAACCCATAAATTTGGGCAAATTTGGATTTATGTGAATCGTTGTTAAAGTTAGCTCGATGCAGGTATGTGATGGTGTTTACAACCATGCATCAGACATGTGTTGGTTGAGAAGTCATATGCGTGGAACTTGCAATCCCATGGATAATATCATCTCCTCTTGGTGTTAAGCGATACTTAATTATCTATATCTATACTATATTATAAAGCATGAGAGGAGGATACCTGTCAAATTTAAGTAATTACAAATGTGACTGCTTAAAGTACAAATAGTTCATGCATTTGATATGGGGTAAATTAGACTTTTAGTCATAAATAGGGAGGTTAAAGAGTGTTAAGTTGGAGAATATGAAGGGATATAATAGCCATAAATAGGGAGTTAAAGGGTGTTAAATTGGAGAATATGAAGAGAGATAAAAACCACTTAATATACAAAAAGTCGTGAAATTCATTTCAATTGAATTTGTCCTACACATATCAAAATCCATCATACATATATCGAAATTATCATAAATGTATCATATACATGTCAAAATTATCATACGTTTATCATACACATATATAAATTTGTCCTACATTTATCTTACACATATTGAAATTATCCTTCACCGTCAATTACGTTTGCTTTGAATGAACATATTTTTTAAATTAATTATGAGTTTTATTTATTTAACTAGTTTAAGAGTTACAAAAAATTAATCAATTTAACATTAAATACAACTATTAAATTAATCAATACAACACTAAATATCATTGTGTCATTTTTTTTTCTTTATTCTGACAAAAAGTTTCTTTTCATTTGAGCATCCCCCATAGTGTGCTAAAGGGGTTGGGGGGGGGGGGGGGGGCTTAAAAAATATCAATGATATATTTGTGTAAAAATCCCGACGCCTCTTTAAAATTTTACAATCACCACCCATAAACTCGTTACATCTGTGTAAAGCAAGAAGATTTATGAGATGGTGCAAAACGGTAATCAAGAACTAAAGAGTGAAAGACAGAGAAAGGAGAAAGAGACACAAAGAAGAGGGAGATAAACTCTCAAAGCTATTTAAGTACACTTAGACATGTTTACAATATCCTCCTATACTATTATGCAATTACACTATAAGTCCCTATAGTATTATGACCATAATAATACTCCCATCTTGAAAGATTTTTTATTTTTGTCCTAAAAATCATAAAATAATAAAATTTAATCAAAACTATCAAATCCAAATTTTTTAAAGTCTTGTGCAACATTATCCGAATGATATTCCTTCATATCACCATGTGCATATCTATACTCTACCATGAGCACAACTTCTGTTGGATTAGTTTCACTATCTCGAGCCACTCCTTCAACAAGGAAGTTTGTGACCCCATATGGATTTATTGTATCCATTCCACATGCCAACATCTTATCAAAATTTTTATGAAAAAGTCTTAAATTCAAATCTCCAAACTCATGTCTGGCATGAGATGATTGTACACCCTAGTAAAAAAATATTAGTGATATATTTGTGTAAAAATCCCGACGCCTCTTTAAAATTTTACAATCACCACCCATAAACTCGTTACATCTGTGTAAAGCAAGAAGATTTATGAGATGGTGCAAAACGGTAATCAAGAACTAAAGAGTGAAAGATAGAGAAAGGAGAAACAGACACAAAGAAGAGGGAGATAAACTCTTAAAATCAATCACTACTCATCTCATTCATCTCAAAGCTATTTAAGTACACTTAGACATGTTTACAATAACCTCCTATACTATTATGCAATTACACTACAAGTCCTATAGTATTATGACCATAATAATACTCCCATCTTGAAAGATTTTTTATTTTTGTCCTAAAAAATCATAAAAAAATAAAATTTAATCAAAACTATCAAATCCAAATTTTATAGAGTCTTGTGCAACATTATCCGAATGATATTCCTTCATATCACCATGTGCATATCTATACTCCACCATGAGCACAACTTCTGTTGGATTAGTTTCACTATCTCGAGCCACTCCTTCAACAAGGAAGTTTGTGACCCCATATGGATTTATTGTATCCATTCCACATGCCAACATCTTATCAAAATTTTTATGAAAAAGTCTTAAATTCAAATCTCCAAACTCATGTCTGGCATGAGATGATTCAACATTATTAGTCACCTTCCACCCATGAGGTGAGTTGCTACCAATACCAACAAAGAAACTACACCAGTCAACATATTGTTGCAGGCATTGGTGTTTCACAATTCAAATGTACTGTGTTAATGTTTTGGTTTCCTATGGAGACTTCCTTTGATAAGAACCTTGAGAAATGGAGAATTCAACTTTTCAACTAAACAATATTGCCAATCCAGTTTCCAGTCACAGGTTTGAACCATCGAGTCAACGTCTAGTTACTTAATAATCACAGGTTTCCAATCGAATGTCTCTACCATCACCAACCCAAACTTATTCATTTCAAACCCATCATTGTACTCATGTTGAACCTATCTCATTATTCCGCTCGCATAATGGTACCGACTCGGTTTCCATATAAAAGATTTAACAACCACTAAATCAGTACTTATTTGCCGATTTCTCATAACCTTGATCACACTGACCCCTTCATCTTTTGTAACAATATGTAATGCAATTCCATGGCCTTGATTGTACACCCTAGTATAAACTTTTCTAATCTTATTTTTATCAAGATTCAATGGCCCTTGCCTATGGAATTTATAATTGGCTGTAACTTCCTTTTTGTTTCTTACAACACCATCACCCACAGTGCTTTTAGTTTTAAAAAATCAGTTCCTTCTTAGATTCCTTAATAGTACCATCACCCACTTCAATATTGTTTTGAATTACACGAACTTGTTCATTTTCAGGTATGGCATGGTTTCTGTTCACAACTGAATTTTCAAACTTATCTTCCAAAATTTGTGAAACTTCATCCACCACTTCACCTCCTAAAAGATCCACATGAATTAGATCATTGTTGATTTTCTTTTGATCATAACTCATATCAAAAGTCATATAACTTCTTAAAGGCATTTCATTTTCCTTTTCATATTCTTTGAAACCTGAAACCACTAGCATCAAATGATTCCTAATAAGAGAGTTCATGATTCTGATCACCAGAAATTTCTTTTAACTCATTGTTAACCTTCTTACACATTTCATCAAACACCTTATGTGCAATCTCAAAATCCTTGAATACTCTTCTCAAATAATCGATCCATTGCAAGTCAGCTGCTATATCATCATTATTTCTCAAGAAATTGTTATGCCATTCCAAAGCATCACCTTTAAGACATACAATTACCCACCTTCGTTTGATATTTTCTGGTGTTTCTTCATGCAAGAACATCTTATCACATTGTTGCATCCATTCTTCGAAATCACCTTCAGAGAACACATGGGAAATCCTCCTTAGGAAACGTATGAATTTGGTCTCAAACTCTTGGTTCAATTGATCCGATTCGCTAATTGTGACTTCCTTGTTCAATTGATTGGTGGTGACTTCTTGGTGATCTTGATTGAAACCCTCCTTCTTTAATTGAATGATCCCATTTTCGATCTTGTCCGTAATCGTTGATTCTTCTGCATTCTTGTTTTTGACAGTTGGACTCCTGTGCAACTTCGTTATTTTGTTTATTAATTTGACCAATGTTGACTCAAGATTGCTAAATTCTTGATCCATCTTCCGCATATGATAATCTAGTCTTGAAAGTATAGTTGTTTGATCATCAAGTATCTTTTTAATTGTATTTTTGTTATCTAGTTCAGCATGATTTCTTGGTGCCATAGTTGTAGTGATTGCTGATGATGGATTGCCAGTGATATAGGTTGAATTCCAATGGAGTTCTGGTAAGATTGGCAAAAAGATTAACGGTGGTTTGTGGTGGTGATTCGATGGTTAACGACGGATACGGAAAGGATTGAGTGACCGAGGACCAAATGATTTCAAACCCACACTAATGATTGCTCACTAACGATTGTTTGTGAGTTTTTGTTGCCCTAACCCTAGGTCAATAAGAGGGATAGCTCTGATACCAGTAATATGGTGCAAAAAGGTAATCAAGAACTAAAGAATGAAAGATAGAGAAATGAAAAAGAAACACAGAGAAGAGGGAGATAAAGTGATAAACTCTCAAAATAAATCACTACTCATCTCATTCATCTCAACGCTATTTAAGTACACTTAGACATGTTTACAATAACCCCCTATACTATTCTACAATTACACTATAAGTCCCTATACTATTATGACCCATTACAATTTATCAAAAAAAATTCTCTGGCCGGAGATAAGTCGACAAAAGATGGCAAGAAAACAAGCTCTGCTTGAAAACGCATACTCACGGGAAGAAGTCCATTAGAAGTTTTTTTTATGTATATGGGTTGGCTTTTATATCTAGGCCTAATGGTTATGATATGAGTTGTAAGCCCACTTTAACTCTTATAATTTTATCCATTATTTTCATATAATTTTATTCATTATTTTTCCTCATTGAATTTTGTCACTTTTCAAACATAACAAAGATTGGTATTATTTGATGACTATCCTATAAATTATTTAATTAAATAAACTATAAGGCCTCAAAAATATTATTTAAATGTACTTATAACTTGAATTGATTTTAACTCAAAATATATACATAGAGTTTTCACCGGTTTTCTTATCTCGAGTGAGTTTCCAAAATAATTCTTCCTTATATACACACACATCATTTTTGATACAATTTGGCTCTCTTATTTTAAGTTTTGAAATATAACGTTCTAGGAAATTCCGAATATACACCGTTGTGACGTCCTTATTTTTTATCTACGTTTCGATATAATTTGTTTAAAATATTGGCGCGTCAACACTCACAAGGTTCACAGTCTGATATTCAACATGTGCCCATAAATATCTCTAAAAATACGCAACAATGTTTTACCTGACAAAAAAAAAAAAAAACAGGCGGCTATCATACGGGGAGTTCTATATAGTAATTAGTAAACAGTTATACCACACTGGGAGCTCCACTGGTAATCAACTATAATGACAATGCAGTTTTTTTTAACTGCAAAATTTTTTATATCAATATAGAATCCAGCAAGGGACCGGAATAAATACACACAAAAACAAAAAAAAAACGGCCGAAACAAACAAGGCCACATTGTATATATATATACAATTTGCAACATTGTCGGCACTCACAAAATCTACTGTACATGGCACTTTCGTCATTCGTTTGTATTCTGAGGGCATATCTGTCAATTGCCAAGTAGGTGTATGCCACTTACCCGCCTCCAGTTCTCACAAACCCACACACTTCTAGAGACTATCGACAGAAGAGGGAGAGACAGAGAGAGATAGAACAGGAAGGAAGACGAAGTCGGGAGATGCCGGATGGTCTCCGGCCACAGTCGACGAAGGAAGTCATGGCGAAGCGCCACCGTAGCGCGTGAACCACACAGGTCCACACATGGTGGTTGTTGACGAAAACTTGAGCTTTGTCCTTTTCGCCACTCTAACTCTTCTTTGTCTTGCTGCTATTTTTTTTCGCATCTTCATAGCTGTGATGAAACTTGATTGGATTAACGATGAAGACGACGCAAAATACGGGATCCTTCAGCGGTGGTGAACCCGTGGTTGTTCGAGGGACGGTTTGGGCTTCTGATGATGGTCGTTTCCGGTGATTGAAGGTGACGTAGGTCTGGAACAGTGGCTTACAAATGGATCTGGAGCAAGGAGATGATCGAACGACACTGAAGAGGCGATAGAGATTTTTACGGTGCTAGCCGCTAGGGGGTATGCTGGTCAGAACTGGAAACCACTAGTGCACCTGTTGTCTAAACCCACTGACTATGCCCCTGTTGTCCGCGCTTTTTACGTTTTGAAATTCAGGTGATGATGATACATCCTTGGTTTCGTTTGGCGTATGGTTCGCTAACGCCGTTGCACCTAACCTATAACAAGAGATAACATGGGTTTGCGCTAGGGGGTTTTTGTAGGTTTTTAAAATGGTCACCAACGTTTTCGTTTTTCTTCTTTTTACCACGCAATCTGGAATCTTCCACTTTATCTTTCATTCTTCCCAGAATTTTACATCACACCCACCTCCGGTCACCTTCCTCATCTACGGTGACCGGCGACCGAACCGACGACCCAGTTCCGACCAACACAACACCTCCAACCGGTACCTCCTTCCTTTTCCCTTCTTTTCTGTCACCGAACTCGACTGTTATCACCTCCGGTCAAACTCCAGTAAACCCAACGCCTCTCCGACCGATCTCATCTCCGGTTCCGATTCTAACAACCAAAACTCACAACTCAACAACAACCACCACCCAATCCCTTTCCTTCTCTGTTATAAAACCTAAACCATCTCCGACGGCTATGGAAATCCGGCGATGACGGTCCGATCAGTGGTTAGTCTTCTTAGCGGTGGAAATGGAGAACCATGCAACCAGCCCGTGCCACCGATGCACCGACTCATATACGGTTTAGTTACTTCTCTATTTCCATGTTGCATATTATTTCTCGATTAGATCTAAAGTATAAGCCATGGTTGATTTTGATTATTCAGTATATAGAGGCGACTCGGTAAAAGCGGACTGCGGAGACGACCTCCAGTTTAAATTTGCTTGGTTAAACAGTTTGTTTGGTGGGATTCATCGCGCTTGGTGAAAAACATGGTAGAACATTATAACTGCTACGCGAGATTATTATTGTTTGTAGATGTTTCTTAAGAATAATGAATTTCATGAAACTTGGAAAGTTGTAGCCAATGGATTGTTGTAGGTATTAGCAATTTAGGATATATGCATGGAAATTATTCTAAAGTTCTGAACATGTTTATGGGCTTTGCGTATTAGGAATTCTAGAGTAGAATAATCAATAATCTTAAGTATCGTATGACATTCATGATATGTGGATAAATATTTTGTGGACTTTCATTGTTAGGTTAGTCCATCACCATTGTTATTTACCTTTGAGTAATTATTTAGTGAGTCAACATGAAAATCTCATGTAATTATTGTTAGGGCTATATTATTAGTGTTGGAAAATAGGGGACGCAGGGCATCTCTTTAACTCAGGTCATTGCGCATGTAGCTGGTAGTTTTAGACATTGTCAGACGCTCGCCGCAACGCATATGTTTTAGCATTGTTTTAACATTGATTTCTCTTTAGGGATTGTGTGAGATGTAGAACGAAAATTGGTTGTGGAACAGGAAGTCCTCTAGATAGGTATGTTTGTTTTTATGTTCTTTATTTCAGATTTTTAAGTTATGTTGTACTTTTTTTTCTATATATATGTTCAACTTAAGGATCGTTTTTATATTCCAATATATTGATGCTACATTCTTTATATTTCTATTCAAACAAAATGGGAATAAATAATGACCAACAAACATTTGATACTCTTTGAATTTTATGCATCTTCATGTTTTGGTAGAACAGGAAGAACAAGTGAATCTTTGGAGGGAAAGAACAGAGGACAAACGAAATCGTGAGTTTCTTTAACCGTGAAGATTTTGTTGACCAATCACGGGCCGGAATTTATGAGGTTAGTTTCGGTTTAAATCATCTTGAAATTGGTACAATGCAACTGCGTTTGATAAATCATCAAGCATGTTTCGGTTGATAACTGAACACCCGCCGCGAAGCGCGGGAATCACCCTAGTTACAACAAATCAAAAACATCAAAGAAAAAAAAAAGCTGTTTAAAAGTCAAGGCCATTCACTTTATTTTATTTTCTTATTTGAAAGTCGAACATAATAATTTTGTTTAAAATTCCAACCCATTTAAAGGAATAAGAGTCCAACCCAATAAGATACAGCCAAAAGCCCATTAAGGAAAGGCGAAATAATTAGTCCCTCTAGATTGAAACTATTTATCGGGCTCAAGGCCTCAAGCTGAAGGGTCTTGCACTTGCTTAGTCGCATGTATATGTTTCGCTCTTCAATGTTAATTTTCAAATTTTGTTTGATGTTATCTTGTTTTATAAATTATTGACTAATTCTTTATACTTTTTCTCTGATTGTTTCGGTGTAAAATTATTTAGTCTGGTTTATAAGGTTTATTTTAGCTTTAATAAATTAAGATTATTATGTCTTAGCTTGTTATTCATTTAAATTTAATTTCTAAAGATTACATAATCGGTTTTCAAACTAATATTACCGAAAAAAACAATTTGTATTATTTCCATTGTGATAGTTTGAATGAAATCATCCTAATCAACTATGTTTCCTATAGATGTGTTTTCCTTGTTAGTTGATACGGAAATCACCCATGCGACAATTGCACATGTTCAGACAAGTCAGAGTGGAGGACGTTGAAGGTGAGTGATAGGATAAAAGTCGGTTATAAGTGTTAGTTAGAAGTAATAGTTCTTAAATGTAATAAGTAAGAAGTAGAGGGACTAATGTTGTCATATTGTAATTCCTGTAACAGACTTAACCGTCATCAGCTACGTCTATAAGTTTGAATAATAATAAGGCGGGAAGTACGTTTGAGCTGATAATATCCTTTCTCTCTGTTTTCTCTTATCAGTGAGGGCAAGCCTCTCAACGCTACCATACCACTCGTTCCACCCTTCACCGGCCGTTACGATTGGTGTACTCACCATCAGGCCCGGCTCTAGCCCAATTATTTTGAGGCTAGGGCTTTGGGCCCCCAGTTCTATAAGGCCCCATTTTTTTAGTTTGTTTCATGGGCTGGATTTAGGCCTAGGTAATGGACTGAACTACATGGATTAGGATATAATACGCATGGGCCAATTTAATTCCTCCCCTTTGTAGACTATCACCAACATGAGACAACAAAGCATTGAAGCAAGTCAGCAACGCCTCTTTTTTAAGATTTAAAAAAAATGGTTTCCTAAAAAAAGGCCCCAATTTTAAGACTCGCTTTAGGCCTCCGTAAAGGTTGAGCCGGCCCTGCTCACCATCCTTTGCCCTTGCCTCCTTTGATTTTCACCACCCCTTCGTTTTTGTGATGTGGAGAGCAAATCCCTTATGGTTTACGTGGCAGGGCTTTGCCCCTTGGCCACCACTCTGTGTATACTTAGAGTCAGGGCCGGCCCAAGGGCCAGTTAACCCAAGCAATTGCTTTGGGCCCCCACCTAAATAGGGCCTCCAAATTTTGGAAAAACTAATGTATAGATTTATTATATATTATCTATGCCGGAAGTTGTCAACATAATGAAGCTGTAGCAATATGGTAACAAGCTCCTCTTCTAGCCAAGTAGATTCATGCTCGAATCTTGGCAATCAGGGACGGATCTAGAGAAGGAGCAGGGGGTAACGTCCGTTACCCCTCAACTTTTTTAGCGTAGTGTATTTTTAGTGTATTTTTAATATTTTTTACGTGTTCTGTATTACGTTACCTGTGAAAATTATGTAACGTTACCCCTGAAATCTTGGTCTAGATCCGCCACTGTTGGCAATGTCATTTTCTTTTGAGTAAATTCCTTTTTGAGTCCCTGAGTTTTCTTGATTTTAACTAGTTGAGTCCAACATTTTGATTTTTAACATTCTGACTCCTAGTGTTTTAATTTTGTAACCCTTTGAGTCCAATTTTGTAACGACGTTAATCAAGTCTGTTAAGTATAGGGGTATTTCAGTCATTTAACACCTAGGTACAACTTTCTAATGCATAATGTATAAGGAACAAGTCTTTAATACATAAGTTTTAATAATATATAAATAAATACACACACAAACACCTGCACACACACCTCTCTCTCTCTCTCTCACACCTGCACACCCACACCCACGACCACCCCACTCCGCCTGACCACCGTCGCCTGACCACCACCGTACAACAAACACACACATACGGAGATGAACAGAGGGAACCCCCTCGTAACCACCGTCAATCTCCAGCCGGCAACCCCCATGCACTTCCACCACCGCCTCACCCCCACCACCCACCCCTACATATCTGCACCAGAGATTTACAGATCCACAGAGAGAGAGAGAGAACAGACGAACGATGGAGATGAACAGACGGCCGACCTTTCTTCTCCGGTGAATCATGCTCATGAAGACGACGGAGATGAACAAAGGGCTAACTGAAGGTGTATGGTGGTGGTGGATTGCGAGTTGTTGAACATATATTACCAGTTGTGGCCTGTGGGTGGTGGTAGTCGAAGGTGGTTGGCCGGAGAAGACAAATGGTCGGTCGGAATAGCTCGTCGGAGAAGGTGATCGGAGTTGGTCATTTCCGATCATCTTCCTTCTCGCCTCACTCACTCTCTCTCTCTCCTTTCTCTCTTTGTTTTTATATATTATCAATTAGGTGGTGGTTGTTGTTTGTAAATCGGGTGGTGGTTACTGGTTCGGGTTATGGTCAGGTCTGGGTTAGGTGGTTACTGGTTCGGGTGGTGGTCAGGTCTGGGTTTGGGTGGTGGTTAGGTCTGGTCGTTGGTGGCTCGTCTGGGTTAGGTGGTTACTGGTTCAGATTATGGTCAGGTCTGGGTTCGGGTTCGGGTGATGTCGAGTGGTGGTGTGTTGATGGTGGCTGCTAAAGATGTATGGTGGTGGTGGTGGTGGTGGTGGTGGTGGTACTTAGAGAGAGAGAGAAGTGAGAGAGAGAGAGAGTTGAGATGTGTGTGTGTGTGTGTCCATATGTAGTGGGTGTATATATTTAATAATTATTTATTTTTAATGGTATGGGTATTTTGGTCATTTCATAAATATTAACAGAAAAAATCTAACAGAGTTAAAAAATTGGACTCAAACCATAACAAACTTAAAACACTAGCACTCAGAATGTTAAAAATGAAAATGTTGGACTCAAGTAGTTAAAATCAAGAAAACTCAGGGACTTAAAAAGGAATTTACTCTTTTCTTTTTTCCTTTCAAATAAGTGTTGAAAAAGGCCCCAGATTTTTGCTTTCACTTTAGGTCACCATAATGGTTGAGCAGGCCTTACTTCGAGTTGAAGGATTTGCTTATGAAAAACATGATACTGAAACGATCAACATAGATAACAATTATACGAACACAAAAACAAATATAAAGGTCTAGTTTCACCTATTGTTGTTATTTTAAATTTGTTTGTTTTAATAAATTGTGATAGATATATAAATCCAATAGTGTTTTCCAACTTTGAACTCATGCGATAATTTTCATGAGTTTGATATAACTCAGTTAGTAAGATTGGTTAGTTTTTTTTAATGACAATGTATCCCTATTTCTACTCCTAATCCTAAATAACATCTCATATATTATACTTATCCAGGATAAACCCTTAAATCTCCCCATAAATATTGATTAGGTGTGCATAAATGATTTTAATTACGAGAAGAAAAACAAAGTTGGGGTATAAGTTCCACAAACACACTCATAATGTGAAAGCAGATGAAACACTTGGCAAAGTTTTTTTACTTAACTGGAATAGGGAACAATTTATTCATCACAAACTTTCTAGCCAGCGTTTGAAAGCAAAAGTTACAACGTATGTCCAACTATCAATCGCATAAATCGCATTCATAAACCAATCGTCTATTACCTATGTAGCATTGAAACGGGTACGTGATCGGGGTACAGTGACGATACGGGAACAAGGAATGACAAAACTCAAAAATCCATGATATGTGTACGGCAATAAAAAAATAAAAATATATTAAACAAATTCTAAAATAGATATATATTGATCTAAAGTGTAAACTCTAAAGTTACTACATCTTCCAAAGGTAATTAATTATCAATAATCATATCATTTTCAAATTCCGGTTCATTTAACGAGAGATCGGCAACCTCCAAAAACCCTACATCTTCCATTGAATCAAAAGCTGAATATGTGTAGTTTATTTTTTAATGGCCGGTTTTGGAATTTGAAAGGGCTAAAACCCTAAAATTAAATGGAAACGGGTTGGAAACATTTCGGAAATGTCCCCATGGTGTTTCCGTCACCAACGAGTACCCGAGACGGATACGGCCAGTTAAGTGGCGTCCCCGTGCAACATAGTCTACTACTAGACTTGCCACCTTAGCTCTCTACTTCATCCAATGATGAGTGCATTTCTTTATTCCCTCTACAACCTTTGAATTTGTGTGATGAACTTCCTTGAATATTTTGACATTTGTAAAAGACCAAATCTTACATAATGTATCCATGACAATACTTATTGTACTATTGTAGCCTTTCGATCTTTTCTTCTTAGTTATCTTCATGTCTCCTGCCCTTTCCGTAATCTCTTTAACACTACTACATCTAATGAATTCCATGTTCTTTAACCAAAGGCCAATCGACTCCTCTTTTAGCCAACTCAACACGGGTTAGTATCCTGCCTTCCAAACTTCTCCATGTGAATATATTCACCTTCGGAATTGCCCAGCTGCACCATCTCGATTTTCTTGTTTCGGAGCTGGGAAACGCAGCTCTTGACAACTCTTTGCGGACCACTTTCACTGTATAACACACTCCTTTATCCAAAGACCAACCCCATGTGTCCATACCCTCTTTAATGCTTGTGCTTCTGAGAAGTTCCAATATGTGTAAAAGTTGCGACCAGGTTATGATTCCACAACATTTGGCAAGTTGTATGTGTTAAAAATATAAGTATATTTTTATATTTCAATTTTATCATTTTATTTTGTGTTTATTCTTATTTCTGGGTTAAGGATTGTTTGCAGGTTGGGCTGGGTCCAGTTCGCAGTAGCTGTTTGGTTGAGGTCCAGTAGCAAGGGAGTCCAGTAGGGAGTTCAGCCCGGTTTGAGTTGCAGCCCATGGTTTTCACTTATAAAAGAGTGTTTGTTGAGACGAGATCTCAGTCGTCCATTTGGCGATCCGGGTGACTAATCTGATCGTAGGGTTGAGAAAGCTCAACTTGTGCTTTCTCAACAGAAGCTTCGTATGCTACTATAAAAAGAAAGCTTCTCAATCAGATCTAGGGTTAACACTTTTGAGTCTCAAACTTACTCTTGAATCCTCTCATTGTTCCAGTCGATTTAGATCATAGAGATTGTCATTTAGGGTTTGTAGATCTGTAACAACTTGTTTCAGATCAGTAGTCATTGTAACCTGGTGATTCAAAGTCTTGTGTATGATCGTTGAAGTCATGTGTCTGGATCAGTTTTAGGGTTAGGTTTTTCTTTGTAACCTTAAGAGTCTTTGTATTGTTTTTGTTATCAATAAACAAGTTTGAGTTTATAGCTTTGATATCATGATTTTTGACATGGTATCAGAGCCCTAGGTTGTGTCGTTGGGGCTTCTCTGATATTGATCTGTCGAATCCCTTATTCGATCGGTGACCTGTGCGTACTGGTGGTCTATTATTCCGCTGTGGTTATTGATTTCTTGGATCTGTGAGGAGCTGGTTTAGCTTGGATCTTGGATATACAGGAGTGCATATTTTCTTGTGCTCTCTGGTGATCAACCCTAGAAGGTTGACACTACGAGTTTATTGGAAACCCTAACTTGGGTGCTCTTTGGTGAGATCTTTCCTATCTGTTTGTGGTCTAGTGTCTAGATATAGGAAGGCTCCAAGATAAGACCTGCGGTGGGGCTCCTGAGAGGCGCCACTGATCTGGATCACTGTCTTGGCTTCGCCAGTTTAGGGTTTAATTTCTGGTTGATTGTTGTCTATTGGTTTCTTTTGTGTTTTTTATCTGTGTGTTGCTTAGGGTTATTTGTTTGACTGTTTACGTGTTATTGTTGTTGATCAACTGATTGGATTAGTATGGGTGATAATCAGGACCCTCCTGTTAGTCAGGGTCCAGGATCAGGACAAGGATCTGATCTTGGACCTGTTGTCACTCTTGTTAGTAAGTTGGATGCAAGTGATCCGTTGTACTTACATGCTAGTGATTCCACTAATCTAACTATTGTTAGCATAAAATTAAAAGGTACTGAGAATTATAATGTTTGGGCTAATGCTATGATACTTGGTCTCCAAGTTAAAAACAAATTAGGATTTGTTAATGGTGACTGTATTAAACCTACACATGATGAAGTTCTTGCTAGGCAATGGGATAGGTGTAATTCAGTAGTACTTACTTGGATTTTGAATTCTGTGTCTGAAGAACTTTATATGGGTCAAGTCTACTCTAAATTGGCTTCTGAAGTATGGAAAGATTTAAAAGAAACATACAATAAGATTGATGGGTCAATAGTTTACAACTTATATCAAAAAATAAACTCATTTAATCAGAATGGTATGTCTGTTTCTGAATACTATCATAAGCTCAATGTTATGTGGAAACAACTTGATCAAATTTTACAGTTACCTTCCTGTATTTGTGATGCATCTAAGGAGTTTAATAACTACAATCATATGATAAAATTGATGCAATTTTTGATGGGGTTGGATAGTGCTTATCAAAGTGTTAGGACTGCACTGTTGATTAGAACTGAACTTCCCTCTATAAAAGAAGCATTTGCTATTGTTTCTAGGGAAGAATCCCATAGAAACTCTAGCAGTGGGTCTAAACAATCTCAGACTGTTGGTTTTGCAACAAAAGTGGTTAACAATGATTTTATAACCAATAGTAACAGTACAGAAAGAGTTTCTAAAAATAACAACCAATCTTTGAAGTGCACACACTGCAATAAAACTGGACATTTAGTTGATAAATGTTATGAGATAATTGGATATCCCTCTTGGTTAAGACCAAGAGGGAATCAAGGGAAGAAACCAGTGGCTAACAATAGTGCATCTGATTCTACTGGTTCTAATGTTGCTACTCTTACAACTGAACAAGTGTCTAGGTTGTTGAGTCTTCTTAATGACAAGACAGGAGAAGGGTCTCAGAGTTGCAATCTAAGTGGTAGAATTTTCTGTGCATCATCTGCTTGTTTTGGGTCTAAAATTTTTTGCTTTGCTAGTACTGATAAAGGGTTAATTGGGATTGGATGGTTGGTAGATTCAGGAGCTAATGAACACATGGTAAAAGATGAAAAAGGTCTGTTTGATTATGTGGATGTGTCTGACTTAAACATTAAAGTAAAACATCCAAATGGAACTTTTGCATTAGTAACTAAGATTGGTAAACTAAAACTTGCTGAAAATGTGATTTTACAAGATGTGTTAGTAGTTCCTGAATATTCTGTTAACCTGTTGTCTGTACATAAGCTGGCTAGGGATAACAAGCTGTTTATAGGTTTTGATGAGCATAAATGCTATTTACAGGACTTATTAACCAAGAAAGTCCTGGTGACTGGTGATCAATGTGATGGACTGTATATGTGTAACAATTCTTGTTCTTTGACTAAGGTGTGTTTTAATAGTGCCTTAGATGTTAACATGTGGCATTCTAGGTTAGGCCATCCATCAGATCAGGTGTTAAAAATTTTGAAACCTAGTTTAAAATTGACAAGTAATCATGGGCCTTGTGAGGTATGTCACAGGGCCAAACAACATAGGGATCCATTTCCATTGAGTGATCATAAGACCACTCAATTGGGTCAACTTGTACACCTGGATGTTTGGGGACCATATAGAGTAGCTGATAGGGAAGGTTATAGGTACTTTTTGACTATAGTAGATGATTTTTCTAGGGCTGTATGGGTGAGTTTGATGAAACAAAAATCTGAAGTTTTTGATAAAATAACAGATTTTGTCAACATTGTTCAAAATCAGTTTAATAAAACAATTAAGATTTTTAGAAGTGACAATGGGACAGAATTTGTAAATAATCAAATGAACAGTTTTTGTAAAGATAGAGGTATCATTCATCAAACCACTTGTGCATATACACCCCAACAAAATGGGGTGGTTGAAAGAAAACATAGGCATCTACTAAATGTGGCTAGGTCACTGTTGTTCCAAAGTAATATTCCTATTAGGTTTTGGAGTGAGTGTATTCTAACTGCTTCATATCTTATTAATAGGACACCTTCTTCAGTACTTGGAGGGAAAACTCCCTATGAGTTAGTATATGGATTTAGTCCCTTTCTAGAACACTTAAGGGTGTTTGGATGTTTGTGCTTTTGTACCATTTTAAATGAGTCTAATAAACTAGAGAGTAGAGCAGAAAAGTGTGTTTTTCTGGGTTACTCTCTAGAGAAAAAAGGGTACAAAGTTTTTAGTCTTGATTCTAAAACCATCCTGTTTTCTAGGGATGTGAAATTTTTTGAAACTTGTTTTCCATTTAAAGAGTTAAATGTTTTGGAAAAATTTGATGCTAACACTGATAAAACCATAAATAATCTAAACTTTTTTGACCTCTATGAAAGCACAGAATCACAATCATCCCTGGGTGTGGATGATCCCAATGATGATAGAAAGGGAGAAGGTAAGAGGGATTCAGGAACACATGAAGAACAGCAACCAGTTCTTCAGCCCACTGTTCAAGGCTTGGCTGGGAATCAGCAGCCTAATAGTGAGGGTCTGGAACCTGGTAAGGCTGATCATGTGACTACTGAGCATGACCAAAACAACCTTTCTGAGGGAGACACACTTCAGGAAGGATCAGTGCTTAGAAGATCCTCTAGGAACACTAGTTTTCCTAGAAAACTTAGTGATTTTGTGGTGGAGGGGAAAGTTAAGTATGGTTTAGAAAATGTAGTTAATTTTTCAAAACTTTCTTATGAAAACAGATGTTTTTCATCAGTGTTGGACAAACATGTAGAACCTAGGAACTATTATGAAGCAATTAAGGATAGTAACTGGGTAAGGGCAATGAATGAAGAGCTTGAAGCTCTGTATAGAAATGACACTTGGGATGTGGTAGATTTACCTAAAGGTAGACATAAGGTAGGATGTAAATGGATTTATAAGGTGAAGTATAAGTCATCAGGAGAGGTTGATAGGTTTAAGGCTAGACTAGTGGCCAAAGGGTATAGTCAAAGGGAAGGTTTTGATTATGATGAAACCTTCTCCCCTGTTGTTAAAATGGTCACAGTTAGGATTGTTTTAAGTCTAGCTGTCCACAATAACTGGAATGTGTATCAACTGGATGTTAATAATGCTTTCTTATATGGGGATTTACATGAAGATGTCTATATGTCTTTACCTGAAGGTGTCAGTTCTGATTCTCCTAATAAAGTTTGTAAATTGAAAAAATCATTATATGGCCTTAAACAGGCTCCTAGAATGTGGAATGAGAAACTTGTTGGGTCTTTACTTGAATTTGGTTTTACTCAAAGTCATTGTGACTATTCTATGTTTATAAAATCCACAGATTCCGTGTTTCTAGTATTATTGGTATATGTAGATGATATCATAGTTACTGGGAATTCTGTAGATGAAATAGAAAAGGTAAAACAAAGTTTTAGAACCAAGTTTCTAATTAAAGATTTGGGAGAATTAAAGTAATTTTTAGGGATTGAAGTGATTAAAAATGAACAAGGGTTTAATCTAACACAAAGAAAATATTGCACTGAACTATTAAGTGAATATGGGATGTTAGGGTGTAAACCTGTGTCAAATCCTATTGAACAACATCATGTTTTAGTTAATATAGTTGAGACAAATAGTAAGCCTTTGTCCAACATAACTGGTTATCAAAAACTTGTTGGAAAGCTTATCTATTTATCTCATACTCGACCTGATATAGCTTATTCAGTGCATTATCTTAGCCAGTACATGCACAAGCCCACTGAAGGGCATCAAAGGATTGCTTTTAGATTGCTTAGGTATTTGAAATCTGCCCCTGGTAAAGGGTTGTTATTTTCTAAAGGTGATAGTTTTGATTTAAGTGTGTATGCTGACTCAGATTGGGCTAAATGTATTGAAACCCGTAGATCTGTTACAGGGTTTTGTGTGTTTCTAGGGAATTGTTTAATATCCTGGAAGAGTAAGAAACAGCCTACTGTTTCTCGCTCTTCAGCAGAAGCTGAATACAGAGCCATGTGTGCTAGTGCCTGTGAGGTAATATGGGTCAAAAATCTATTGTCTGAACTAAAAGTGATGGTTAGTTTACCTATAAAAATACACTATGATAGTTCAGCTGCTATCTCTATAGCTGGAAACCCTGTTTTTCATGATAAAACCAAACATTTTGGTTTGGATTTGTTTTTCTTAAGAGACTTGATTTCTTTAAAGGTTATTGAAACTGTCAAGGTTGACTCTGAAAGTCAATTGGCAGATATATTCACAAAGGGCTTATTAACTCATCAACATGATAACTTGTGTAAACAAGTTAAGATGGTGAATGAGTTTGGTTGATAAAATTGAGGAGGGGTGTTAAAAATATAAGTATATTTTTATATTTCAATTTTATCATTTTATTTTGTGTTTATTCTTATTTCTGGGTTAAGGATTGTTTGCAGGTTGGGCTGGGTCCAGTTCGCAGTAGCTGTTTGGTTGAGGTCCAGTAGCAAGGGAGTCCAGTAGGGAGTTCAGCCCGGTTTGAGTTGCAGCCCATGGTTTTCACTTATAAAAGAGTGTTTGTTGAGACGAGATCTCAGTCGTCCATTTGGCGATCCGGGTGACTAATCTGATCGTAGGGTTGAGAAAGCTCAACTTGTGCTTTCTCAACAGAAGCTTCGTATGCTACTATAAAAAGAAAGCTTCTCAATCAGATCTAGGGTTAACACTTTTGAGTCTCAAACTTACTCTTGAATCCTCTCATTGTTCCAGTCGATTTAGATCATAGAGATTGTCATTTAGGGTTTGTAGATCTGTAACAACTTGTTTCAGATCAGTAGTCATTGTAACCTGGTGATTCAAAGTCTTGTGTATGATCGTTGAAGTCCTGTGTCTGGATCAGTTTTAGGGTTAGGTTTTTCTTTGTAACCTTAAGAGTCTTTGTATTGTTTTTGTTATCAATAAACAAGTTTGAGTTTATAGCTTTGATATCATGATTTTTGACAGTATGGTATATTAAATTTTGTAATTAGTTTGATGGTGAAAATAAAGAAACATTTTTCATATCCATGCGTCAACTGTTGAGATGTTTTTAATCAATAAATCTTGTATTTGCTATGTAGAAAAGAAGATACTTTACATTGTTTTAATTATATATGTAGCAAGGTGTTTCCAAGACATGAAAACTCGTACTAACAGTTGTAGAAGTGTAGAACGAAACTTTTTTTTCTCTTCTAATGATACTGTATTTTAACTATTTAATTATTATCTTAGTTTCGGTAACCCAACCATTGATAAATTTGTAAATCGAGTTGATATGCATCCACAACTGAAACATTATGACATGGATATAAATTTTTTCAGTCACAACCCAATACACTGTATAGGTATTATAATATAATTATGAAAAAGTATCTATGGAAGAGGAACTAAACATACCTAAAAATATAAAAAAGAAAACACATTGTCTTACAGTTACAATGATGTATAATATACTTCTCAAAGTGGTTCCCGTATTATATAGACTAATTGACCCATGTACGTAATTTATGAATACATTATTAAAAAATGGAATGGATAGTTACAAACTTACAACCATGTGAATGTTAACATGAGCATGTTATCCCACATGTGAAGGTATGGTGAGACACAATATCGTCATGCATATTAACCTTACAATCAACTTGTTCCTTGAGGGAAGTGCTATTACCCTCATCCTTGTTAGATATTCATGGTAACAAATAAATTTAGATTACAAATTAAATTAATTAAAATAAGATAAAATTTCCGTTTTACGAATAGCTAAAAAATGTATATTGCATATTTTAAAATGCGGTTTCTTTTAAAAATATTTTTTCCGTTTTCTAAACCGTTCTTGATTATTATTAAATTCTTATACTATTATTTACGAATTTTGATAATAATGCTAGTAATTTTATAAAAGTTGATCATCTTTTTTTCATTTCATAAAACTTGACATGTTTTTTTTTTAACAGCAAATTTTTAATACACCTTAATTCCACCTCACCTTGTACTTGTAAAGATTTAAACCAAAACATCACATTTGTAAAGGGGGACACCACCATACCATTAGACCAAGAGGTCATGGGTTAAAACTTGACATGTTACATAAAATACTAGTAATTAACTTGTAAATCAAGAAATAGAAGGTTGTATAAAATTGATGCATCCAAATATCAATCTGACTTAAAAAAACGGCCAAAACGACTTATCCATTAGGTTGGATTTTTTTTTAAGATAACTTCGTTAAAACGGGCAACACTCGTCTCCATGGAGGAGAAACGAGCAGCCACTAAACAATTACATCAAAGTGAATTTACACCAAGATTCCTAATCACAATGACTATCCTTGTGCCTATGTTTATACCACAAAAAAAAACCCACATGATTTTACCACCACAATGATGTCCACCACTTTAGCTTCTTTATCTCTAAAAACCAAATCCTTCGTGGAGATTGACTGAGCCCAGCTTTATAGAAGGGAATAGAAGAGTGTGTAAGGGACAATCAGGGAGATTGAATGAGCCCAGCTTTATAGAATAGGAATCTTCTATAAGAAGAGTAAGAAAACTCTTGATTCATGTTATAACCAAGGACTTTCTACTTTATCCAATGAAGGCTTGAGACCTACGGATAATAGGGTGTGTCTTCCACACGTGGTGGTTGTGGCTAGCTGCGGGAGTCAACCAAGAAAGTTGTGACAAGACATGTCACTGGTCTTGTTCATTTTGCTGATGATAGATGTCACTTTTCGATCCTTTTTAGCTTTCAACCTTTCAAGCAAGTTGTGTTATGTAATCAGCTTTTTAGCCTTAAACTACACACGTCATTAGCCCCTCAAGTCAGAGGTGTTTGTGGCGCAGCTTAAAGGCTTCTAGGGTATTTCACAACTTTTAGTTCTTAAAAGGCTTCGAGTGTTGAAGGCTTTATTTGGTTTAAGGCGGTGAAGCCTTTGGATTTGAATTTGAATTAGACAACTAATGTGACAGGTGGCAGACTGTCAGGTAGCGGTTATTTATTTCTTGGCCATCATTATACCTATTGGTTAATATTTATAGTATACTTTTACTTAATCACTTTCTTTTGGGACTTCAGATTATTCCTTCACAATCCAAGTTTTCCTTCTAGTGTTTTCTTTCGTCTTCCATAAACAGGTCAGTCCTTCTTCTTTTCTTTTCGTCTGATCATCCCTTCAAGCAATAATGGTTGCTAAGAAGAACCTTGCCGTTAGTTATTCCACACTTACTCAGGAGGAGGTTGAGGCCTTTTGTTTCGAGTGGGGAATCAATTTGTCTTTTAGCCCAGTTGCACCTGGTCTTAATAGATCAATCGATCAATGTCCCTAGGGTTCGATTGCTTTGTATTGTCGTCACTTTGAATTTTCTAACCTTTGACACCTGTTTTCGATCTTTGATGTAAATGTTTTAGAGTATTATTGGGTTTCATTTGGTCAGTTACACCCTCATGGACTGTCTAGGGTTCTTCATTTTGAAGTCTTTTGTCGTGCATCGGGTTATGATCCTAGTTTGTTGATGTTTCGTCAGTTTTTTCGTTTAGCAAGGAATTATGACTGGTTTACTTTTGAGACATCTCAGATTGATGTTGGTATAATTTTTTCATATGTTACCAGGTTCTTTTGGGTTTCAGAGTCTATTGTTCCACTCAAACTACTTTAGAGGCGGCCTGATGTCGTTCTGAATAAACTTGAACCGTCAGAGTCTGAGTTAGATAAGCGTTTTATTTAGGCCATTTTAATGAAGTTAATGGAAGTTAAAAAAAGGTTAGAGTAGAGTCAAAAGCATGTCTCTACGCAAGTTAGGGAACAATATGTTGATCAGCCATGTCACAAGCGACGCTCACATGTGACAATATGCTGGCAACACTCTTGATGACACTAATGGTGACACTCATAGTAAGATCTGGTGACACTCTCAGTGTCACCAAATGTTGGCACTCTTGATTATGAGTATTAGAAAGTGATAGGTTTCATGTGTTAATCCTCGTGCAGATTCACTGATGTTTGATTGATCATAGGCATGATAGCACAGTGTTATTGAAAATGATCGAGTGGGTCCTAGATGCCCATTTTAGCGATTTCAGATCCTTTTGGGTTGATGTACATGCAAATGAAAAGACACGAAACTAGTGTTATTTGATTGACTTTTTGTGATTACTGATTGATTGACGATATGTGTTTGATATTGACAAATAGCTAGATGTTCAGTAATGGATGTTGTGTGAAGTTTAAAGGATTAACTGATAATGAAAGATGAATTGACAATTAATGTATTGATGGAAACTTGTGAGCGCGACGACGTAGCTGGTAATGAAGCATTATACCGGTGTAAGCATGCCCGATGAATCTTGGCAGTTGACGAAGATGTTATGTACTAATGATATAATGATAATTAATATGTTATGCATGTTCTTGATGTCAAAGTGTTCTGATAATATGACTAAGCTTCACAAATGTTATTTTACTTGTTTCATTGAAAACTTGAACACACTTGGCGTAGTTGAGTTTTAGCAGGTATGTCAGATAAGAAGAAAACTGATGCTTTTTAGGATGTCCTTGGCATGGATTGAATGCTACTTTGAAGAAACAAAGAACTAGCATCCTATATACCATAGTAGACCTTTGATGTTTCTAACGTTTGATGTTAGTACTTGAAGGCATGTTTTCCATTGCTTATATTTGATATTATCAATAAGAACTATGTTTATTCTAATGAGCCAACGGGTGAGGCTTCCGGTTTATGGCCTTACATTCAGACTTATTCGCTTTATGATATTGTAAAACTATTTGTGCATATTTACTCAGTAACACAATAATTTTGAGAACATATGGAAAAGAAATTATTATCAATAAGAACTATGTTTATTCTAATGAGCCAACGGGTGAGGCTTCCGGTTTATGGCCTTACATTCAGACTTATTCGCTTTATGATATTGTAAAACTATTTGTGCATATTTACTCAGTAACACAATAATTTTGAGAACATATGGAAAAGAAATTAACGGTGAATAAATCCATTTACTTTCTCTATTTAGTTACGCTAATTCTTAGGTTATCCAAAAATATTTATACAAACATGTAGGGGTTGTTTGGTTGATTAAGTGTTGAATCATTAAGAGTTCTGAATGGTTAAGTGCTGAATCATTAAGTTTGATCTCTTAATGGTTAGTTTTCTTGTCTCACATTGGTAGGAGAGCCTCATTAAGATTCAGCCTAGTTCAGTGGTTAATGGTTCTGCAACATCCCAAATCTTAATGGTTTAGCCTTAACCATTTCATTCAGAAGCTGAAACAAATACGCTGAATACTAAATCATTTATCACAGAATGGTTCAGAGCCTCATTAAGAAGCTTACTAAACAGCCCGTAGTGTGGGTAGACGGTAGACACATGGCCATCTTAGTCAAAGAGTGAATCCGTCACTACCACTTATTCTTGGTCTTTATATTGTTATAAGTTTTTTATATTTTAACATACATAACAAGATATTATTACAAAAGTTATAAACCAATTTAGCCATCAACAATTGAGAATTTTATTTATCAAAATCATAACTTTATCAAATTTCTCAATTTTGCTTAAATCAAATCAAATCAAACGTAAAAGCGCTAAAAAAGAAGCAAAAATAAGTTACCATGTTTGGACATGAAATTCCATATGTGATTGGATTTGATTGGATCTATATGCATGTGGAAGATCCCACCTTTGACTCTCAACCTATTAACATTTATTAATTATTTGATATTGATTCGTACTACTGTTAAAATTTGTCTTAACATATTTTAATGAAAATGTATAGCACGAAATTGGTGAAATTAAGTTTTGTTCAGGTCGTTTTGTTCGAACCTACGAACATGTGGAGCTGTGCTTTGATCAACATGAGTCGTTTATAGGTTGACCCGTTTAACCTTTTCTTTTTCTGTTTGGTATGGGTAATGAAATGGATGAGGTAATGAAATGGACGAGGTAATGAAATGGACAAGGTAATGGAATAGATCATTACCATTCCATGTCTTGTTTGGCTGCCATGTAGGAATGAAACAAAACATTACTTTGTGTTGTTGGATAGGCAGGAAAAGACGAAAGAACAAAATCGGTGGTGAGTGGTTGTGGTGGGTGGTGGTCAGTGGCGGTGATAGTGGGGTGGTGATATGTGGCGGTAGCGGTGGTGGTGGGTGGCGGCAGCAGTGGTAGCGACGGTGGAAAGTGGAGGTGGATGGCCGTGATGGTGGGTGGACGACGACGGTGAGTGGTGGCGGTGGTGGGTGGTGGTCGTGATGGTATGTGGTGGTGTGTGGCGATAGCATGGTGGTGGGTGGGGACGGCAATGGTGGGTGATAGCGAAGATGGCGATGGGTGGAGGTGGATGACGGTGATAATGGGTGGGTGACGGCGGTGGTGGGTGGGTGAAGGTAGTGGGTGGCGGTGACAACAGTTGTGGGTGCTGACGATGGTGATGGGTGACGGTGTTAGGTAGTGGGCGGCGTTGGGTGGTGTTGGATGGCGGCGACGATGGGTGGGTGACGGTGGTGGGTGGGTGGGGGCGGTGGTGGGTGGGTGGGTGACGGTGGTGGGTGGTGAATATGGTGGGTGGCGTTGGTTGGTGTCGGCAACGACAGTGGTAGGTGGTGACGACGGTGGTGGGTGGGGGCAGCAGCGGTGGTGGTTGACGATGGTAGGTGGTGGGCGACGGTGGTGGGTGGTGGCGGCAGTGATGAGTGGTGGTGATGGTGTTGGGTGGTAGTGGTGGTGGTAGTTGGTGGGTTATGGTGTTGTTAGTAAAGGGTGAATGAGGGATGGAATGAAAAAAAAACATGGGGGTGGATGGAATGTTTTTGAGAGAATGGAATGCCTTGTGGAATGGGTGATTCCATTTCTTTAACCAACCAAACACACTATTTTTCATTACCTCGTAATGGTCCATTCCATTCCTCCTTGCATTCCTTCATACCAAACGCTACCTAAGTTGCTTTAAATAAAGTATCATGTCATAAATTAAACTAACCGAGCATTTTGTTCAAAATTTAAGAGATAAAAGAAAATTAGATATCAAGTTTGTAGTTTAAACGCAATCTATATCTATATCAATATCAATATATATAATAAACCAAAGCTATTTATCCTACATGGTATTTAAAGAGGACAACATCTCTCTTGAGTGTGTCATGTGGCATATATTTAAAACATTTTAAAACATAGACAGTGAAATTGAAATTATTTATATAAATCTTACTAGCTGATTACCCCGGGAGTGTTCCGGGAATGAAAAATCAAATATGACTTAATAAAAAATGATAAAAGTAGAAAACATACCAATCGTAAAACTCAGTCATACGGGTCATTAATTCCCATTTGCGTTCACTGACCTGAACCTTGAAGCAAATGTGGTGATTCATAGCTCACTTAAGCAGTAGCTTTAGCTTTCTCTTCATACTCCTGTGGTGGCTGAAGATTACAGATGAGGTTGCGGTCTCCATACACATTGTCTACACGACTTGTTACATAAAGACACATTAAAAAAAAGGGTATGTGGAGGAGACCCTTGTTACATAAAGACACATTAGAATATAAGGAAAAGAAAAAAACAGTGTTTGGAATAGAAGTTTTGAAGGTGGGAGCGAGAGACGAACATATGGTAGGCCAGAACTTAGCAGCACGAAGCCATGGAGCAGGGTACGCTGCGTATTCTCTAGAATACGGTTTGGTCCACTTATCAGCCATGAGGAGTTGTGGCGGGTTAGGAGCATCCTGCAAACATAATAATTTTCTAATATCACTAATAATATTCGAGAATAAATTACTCCAAAACAATCATAATCTGACTGCTAAAATACCTTGATAACATTGTTGTTGAGATCAACTGCTCCTTTCTCAATCTTTGCGATTTCTTGTTGAATGGAGATTAAACCATCGCAGAATATGTCCAACTCACTCTACAAACAAAAAAGTATACGCTTTAAGTAAATTTAATATTACAACTTCAATAAAAATAAAGACTTTACCCTCCACCATACATTGCTTTCATTTTCAGTTGGCTCAATCATGAGTGTTCATGGAATTGGCCATGACATTGTTGAGCCATGAAACCCGTTATTTATAAGACGTTTAGCAACATCTTCAGGTTTTCTACCCTCTGCAACTTCTAATTACCCTTGTAAGAACCTCTCCCTGCTTGATTCCTCCTCAAACCTGCTCGGCTTTTTATCGTTGGACCGACTGTGGGAGTTAGAAGACTACCCAATCCCACCTCCCAGATCACTTCAACAGTTTAACCCCTCCTTAACAGTTCCACCAAATCAACATCAAATGTAAAAAACTAACTGTCAAAACATTAATATTTAAACAAATTATAACAAAACTGAACAACTTCACCATCAAAGTTAAAGAATCTTGAAATAAACTCACTATTTTATCACATCATATTAGATTTATCTATCCCGAAAAGCTCTGGAAAGCTTCCGAGATATAATCTAGTTATTTTATATACATTTGTAATTCTTTGCACTAAATTTTATTGTTATCATGTGTTGGTTCGCATCATGCGAGTTTGAGTTCAATGTGGTCAAAACACAAAGACAACTGATTTAATTTAAAATCTCCAATAAACAAAAATCGACAACGTAATTCTTTTATAGGACTTATTAAACACCTTAAAAATCTATATTACATTATAAAGGAGGAGCAATGGGTAAAAAGGTCCAAAATGTCAAAGTTAAGGTGACATCCCAAGAGTCTCAAGTGCAATTGTCTAAAATTGACCACTTTTCTTCCTTTTATGCCCTTATCAATGCATTAAGATGGTTGTACTATGTGATGCATTAAGATGTTAGTACCTCCAATCAATTCATTATTAGTTACAATAGGTTTAATTGAAAAGCAACGACTCATATGCTACCATCTATCCAATTAATTCAATGCTATTAATTTTCCTTCATTTTGCAATAATATCCCTTTTCCGTTTTCTTTTTCGTCCAAAGTTAAACACCATAGCAGATAGAATAAAACGCTATTATCCATCAATCTCACATAACACCATAGCAGGTGGATTAAGACACTATATTGGTTAGTGAAATATAATTTCGTTTTCATTGTTTTAAGCTTTGAATTGATTATGTGAGTTCCTTGAGAATTTGTGAATATGGTTGTGGGTTCTTGGATTTCATATGGGTTTTTAAAGTTGAACTTATCGTTTCTTTATTTGATATTTCAGGATCGAGCTTGCTTCATCGATAAAATAAACGTGTACATGGTTCAACACGAAACTTATCCATACCCACCGCTGCAGATTCATGTGTTGTTCTGCTTTGAAACGGGTACGTCTCTCCATTCAGCTTTTTAAATTTTTCCGTATGATTAGTTGTCTAAGATTACATTCAATTCATTCGTACATTATTGGGAATTACTTGTTGTTTTTGTATGTGTGAAATTCTCCATGTGCAAACAGCAAATTCAAAGTAGTAGTTAACTCTTTTGCTTTCTGTTAGTATTTTCAGTCTATGTGTATCTAATTTGAAACCACTACTTATTATATAATGTATACTACTGTTTTGTTGAATGCAAGTGCTTAAGCACCTATTGGGACTTTTAGATTTGATCACTAAATAATATCGATGGATTACTACTGAATTAGTATGTTTTTGTTGAACATGCAGCTAGGTGATTTCCAGTGAATTATTAATTCTATTGCTTTGCATATTTGTAAATAGAAATCCAATTTTTTTGTGACCAATATTGTATTGTTTGGTTATATGTAAATCATTGTTTTTACTGTTTAAATAGAGGAATCATATTAACGCATAATGTTTCTATTTTTTCAGTTGTGGGCTTGGTGCTCTTCTAATTTTTAACACGCGCACAATGATGGTTCTTTAAGGAATGTGCTTTTAGTGATTCTTGTGAGATTATAATACGCAAATGGCCCACGGGAGAATATGGGTTAAGATAAAGAGAAGTAGCTTTTACACATTTGGATGCATAAGACCACTTGTTGATTAACCAGATGAACCTCATTATGCGACCCAATGATGACAATCAGCCTCAAGCTCAACAAACTAGAGCAACATCTCAATACGTAAACTCAAAAAATGATTGATTAAAACAATATTAAACGATTCTTAGTAGAGGAAGAAGAAGCGAACCTGATTATGCTGATATGCAGACAGTAAGAAGAAGCGAACCTTTTATGACACTGTACATACAAAAAATCATGAGATCATAAACAATAACACCAATATTATTAACCTAATCAGCCTTGGAGGGTGTATTATTGATAGTTATACATGGCAGTCTAATTTCCATGGCATAGTTCTTTATTGGTGGGGGGTTGTAAATCACTAAAGGAGAAAAAAATTCAGTTACAGCTTAGGGGAGAGCAAACATTAGCGATTCCATTCAATTGAAACAATTGTACTATAAACACAAATACATATCCATCCCACGGCATCTTTTTGTTATTTCAAATCTCCCCGTCTTTTGATTCAATATTCTTTCTTTTTGGATATTGTTATCGGAATCCTCCGGTTGAAGAAAATAATAGAAGTGGGTGTGTGCCAACTACAAGTCTTTTTCGTGTTGAGCAAATTTGACTCTTTTCATTTATTTATTTAGTTTGATATTGGGTCCGAACCAGAAGTGTGTTCCATTCTTAGCAAAACAAGTTCATGTACAAGACCAATTTTTATTTTCCAAAGATAATACCCGCAGCAACGCGCGGGCATACCCACTAGTACTTTAAAAAGCTTGAGTTTAACTCTTAAATTAGTTTACTCTCACAAACTAATGAGCACTAACTCGGCAAAAGACAATTTTAATACATTTATTTTAGGTTATTTTAAAGTAATTATTATATAAAGGGAAGAGATAACGTACAAAGCGTCTTAACGTAAAAAGCGTAAGAAGCTTTCTGAGCCATTGGATTTAGGCTGGTGGCAAGATGGTAATTAACAAACCTAATTATATTTGAGTTAATCTAACCAGGGGTAAATTAGGGAAAAAGCGTTTTAATTTCTGAGAGATCGTAACAACAGAGATTCAAAACAATCGATTGAAACGTAAAAATTAAACAAAAATTTTTCAACGATTGAACATTATTTCAAATCGATTAAATGTTCAGACTCATTACACAATAAAAAACATTCAATTGAATCAAATCAAGAAGTATTTGCAGAAAAATCAAAAAACAAAGTATTACAATAAAATTGTTAAAATCAGTAAAATATTATTCAAAAAACACAATCAACGCATATAATACTCATATAAACATACGATTTTAATAATATAATAAGAATTAACGAAAAAAATTAGATTTGAAAAAGTTTCAGATTATGAACAATCACAAAAACTGTCAACACTGATATGTTTTAAATGCACCTTATAATTGTGTTAGATTATAAGGTGTGTTTTAAAAAAGGTAACTACTTAACTAAGACAAACAACAGACGCACGTTTGTAATGTTTGGATGTTGATTAAACGCACCACTAAAAAATAAAAGCAAATTTTGGACACACTTGTATTTTTTGAGTGCGTTTGAAAACTCACTAAAATATAAACGCACAGCTATATAGGATTGTTAAAATCTGGCTTTTATCATTTATTTGACTTACCTTGAACAGTTACTGTGACTGCTGTCACTGAACTTGGCAAGGGAAGCCGAAGTTCTATTCAACTCCAGAAATTATTGCATTTTGCAAAAAATGGCGGTTGCCTACAAATCATGTTTGGTTGTTCTCAACAAGGTGATTATCTAAAATGTTCCATCCCAAATTGAATGTGACATTATCTTTTACCAACTCTTAAGAGATTGTTGAAATCCTTCTTGTATTTTGCTAAAAAAATAATACAGGAGGAGACGTGTGTCTCTGTGTTCAAAGTGGATTTGTTTTGGATGTGTGATTGGATGAAGGCAAATTAAAGTTAACAGAATTTAGACGCACTTTGAAAATTAAACTATCTTTTTTGGACGCACTTTGAAATTATAGATGGCAAAATTCAAACGCACTTTGAAAGAAATAAATATAATTTGGACGCACTTAGAAAATTTTTGAGACACTTCAAAAGCACTTTGAATAAATTGAGACGCACTGTTAAAAAATTGATTATAATTTGGACGCACTTTTGAAAAAATTGAGACGCACATTTGGAAGATTTTAATTATCATTTGAGACGCACTCCAAAAAAAATTGAGACGCACGCTTGATAGACTTAATTATCAGTTGAGACGCACTTTGAAAAAAATGGGACGCACGTTTGATTAAATATGTTGATTTCAGACGCACGTTTGAAAGAAAAAATTATCATTTGAGATTTCAGACACACTATAAACAGAATATTGTCCTCATTTTTTTGCCTGAGTGAATCATGCTCTGTTTTTTGTTTAAAAACAGAGCTGTGTCTGTGTTCGTTTTGTAATCGAAGGCAACGACTGTAAATTTTTTTTTTTTGCTGGGTGATTCATGCTCTGTTTTTTGTTTTAAAACAGAGCTTTTTTTGCACTGTTCTTCATTTACGTTCAGTTTTTTATTTTGTGTGCTTGTTTGTTTGTTCTTCGAATAATGTGTTTGATCGACTGATGTTGTATACTTCTGAATTCGAAGTTGAAATCGTTCACGTATGTTATAAAAATCGTTTACGAAAAAGAATGTGATTGTAGTAAATCAGTTACAGAGAAAAAGTAATCATTTGCCTTTGGTTTAACTGCAATTGAAGTTAATTAGGGTTTGGTTAGGTTAATTGGGGTTTGTTTAAGTTAGCACGTGGCATCACAAGGTTGCTTCTTACACTTTTTACGTTAAGAAACTTTATATCGTATACTTTCTCTTATATAAAATATCTGAATTACATACTGAAACTATAATGATTAAAATCTGAAGGTGATTAGAAAAATAGTAAAAGGAAAAGGTTGGTGAGGTAAAAAGAAAAAAATATATAAAAAATGTCACAAAATTCAAACAACTAATGATGGGAAACTCACAAGCATGCTATTATCATTTTGAAACAAAAAGTAAAACAAAAAAATGAAAAGACTCTAAACAATTTATGTTTGTGGGGAACAAAATCAATTCCCCAAACAGGGGAAACATCATAGCCTAAAAATAGAGAAAAAAAACATAAACATATTAACATTTATATATGATAAGTATTACAATAAGGATGTAAGATATGTAATTGGCTTATTGAATTTCGTTCATGGGCAACATGTTCCTCTTTAAAAGTTCTTTACATGATTATTCATCTTTATACATTTAACGTTAATATCAATTGTAAATTGTAAATAAATAAAAATGTAAATAATAGAAAATTGCATAATTTAATATACATCATATTTCAGAAAAAAGTTATATCATAAAATCATCGTTTATTTAAAAAAAAAATGTTTCTTAAATGTTGATACAATGTCGGTTGTGACAGTGCGTTTAAGCTAGCTACATCAACGCAATTACTTATTCAATTTCAATAGTGCCTTAAACTAATTACAATTGTGCGGTTATTTAATTAGAACAATATGTATAATGTACGATGGTGAATCCAAGTTGTATCAGGTCCGACATATGAACGAGCTATGTGATTATAATGGTGCATTCAAACCATTTACAATAGTGTGTTGTTTGATGCTCTATAATC
>JAUTDX010001782.1:57500-63246 GCA_030844895.1 Ambrosia x helenae | reverse complement strand
TATTGGTTCAGCTGAATAACAGTGACACAAAATGTCTGTCCTTTTTTTGTAAAACCCAATTGAATCCCTAACCACTAGTTTTACACAAATGTAAAAAAAGATGACAAAAAATGGCCCCACTTTATTCCTTTTCCACGTGATTTACCTCAGTGTAAAAACAACATGACAACAAAATAGGATTTGTGCGTTTGTTAACCACAAAAAAAAAATAGGTATACACTACTACCCAAAAAAAAGGAATAAAAAGGGCAAATCTTCTAATCAATAAAAGTCACGTGGTTTGTTTCTTTAATGTTTTTTTCAACTGCTAATATCATTGTTCCATAGAATAAGTAAAGATTGTTTGCCTATTTATAGGTTAGTGGGGTGACTCCATCATTTTCACACCAAATACAAAAACACAGACAATTCCAAAAAAAGAAAGGTATGGGTGCTTTTTCACCAATAGGAATGGTGTAAAACCACAGAAAACACTGGTGTTAAACACACTAGTGTGGTGTGTGATATTACTTTCGTTTGTTTCACGTTGTAATAGGAAAGAAAAAAAACATTGGGTAAAAAAAATTACAGTGGTGTAATAACATTGGTGGGGTTAGGGCCTGAAAAAAAAAAGATTTATTGTACAAAAAAACACATGTGTTCAAAAACACTTTTGTAGAAAAAACACTGGTGTAAAATCGAAAAAACAGATTATATTTTTTGTTTATTTTTTTCCTTCCCTAAAAAATATTGGGGTACAAATTGTATGTATTTTTTAATACACTGGTGTAAAAACCATTGGGGTGGGCCTGAAACAAGATTATATTGTACAAAACAACAAATGTGTGTAAAAAAATGTGTAGAGAAAGAAAGTTTGTTTTTTTCTTTTTTTCGTTCCATGGTTCCTAAGTTCCATTTCTAAAAAAACACTGTTGTGGAAAAAAACACTGGTGTAAAAACACATGTGTGAAAAAATTCACACATGTAGAAAAAGAAAACTATATGTATTTCTTTATACACTAGGGTAAAAAACATTGGGGTTGGGGCCTGAAAAAAAGATTTATTGTACAAAAAAAACACATGTGTGTTCAAAACACTTTTGTAGAAAAAACACTGGTGTAAAATTGAAAAAGAAATAGTATTTTTTTGTTTAATTTTTTTCCTTTCCTAAAAACATTGGGGTACAAAACTTTATGTATTTTTTAATACACTGGTGTAAAAAACATTGGGGTGGGCCTGAAACAAAGATTATATCGTTCCCATGGTTCCTAAGTTCCATTTCTAAAAAAAACACTCTTGTGGAAAAAAAACACTGGTGTAAAAACACATGTGTGAAAAAAAAAGCACACATGTGTTTTTAAGAAAAATATATTTTTTGTTGAATTTTTTTCCTTCACTAAAAACAATGGGGGTACAAACTGTACATATTTCTTTATACACTGGGGTAAAAAAACATTGGGGTGGGGCCTGAAAAAAATATTGTAAAACAAAACAAAAAGAAGGATTGTTTTTTTTCATTTTTTTCATTCCATGATTCCTAAATTCTTGTTCTAAAAACAAAACACTTCTGTAGAACATCGAAAAAACACTGGTGCAATATCGAAAAAAAAAAAAAGAAACTATATTTTTTGTTTATTTTTTCCCTTGCCTAATTTCTAACCCTCCTGTTAACATAATGGGTGGCGACGAAGAACGGCCTTTCAAATTCCCCCGTAATGACCGCAAAGGAAAATTGGTACAGGTATGGGATCCTTCACAGATGGGGATATACGCAAACGTCACTCCCCCAACAAATCTGACGCCTCCTACTGGTGCACCAATCGAGGGTGCGTACACCCAACCACCAGTGTGTCAAGCTTATGACAAGGGAAAATCAACTTTGCATCAAGGTGTGTGCACCCCCCCCCCCCCGCCCGAACTATGGCCCGCTACCGGTGTACCCCCGCCCGAACTATGGGCCTTTTACACCAGTGTACCCAAGCTACGGGGGTAGTAGGAAAGGGACAGAGGTTAAGTTGCTCGACCTTGGATGGGGTAAACCATTGGGGACTGATTCCAATGAATGCGCCTCACAGAAGGTGAGTTCATCCAAGAAGCCGGATGCTAGCGGGGGGTCAGCCAAAAAAGGGCGCGAGATGCGGGAAAACAGCTAAAGCAGCCCCTAACACGACTTCATCCAAAAGTCCAGCAGCCGAGGAGTGTGCGTCACAGAATGTGCCAGTTGAAGACCTTGATGACAGCTGGGTGGGCTTTGACTGGCCGTCGAGGATGAGACAAATTCAGACGCGGTTATGTCGCCCAAGGGGCGTTGGTGAAAAAGCTATGTTAGGGCCATGGGAGTGAAGATTGGGGTCACTGTATCTAAATAAAATGTAACTGTTGTCTGTTTGCTGGGTTATGTTTAATATTGTAGGTTCTGTGTCTAGTTTGGTTCGGTTTACACCGGTGTAAAGCCCCCCCCCACTCCCAAATGTATCGTTGTTCTTATCGCTTTGTAGCCGTCGACGTACGGCCAACTTAATATTCCAGTCTTTGTAATGGTTTTAGAACATGCGTTATCTACCACGTTTTTTTTCGCAACAAAAAAAAATAAAAATAAATAAACACACATACAATTTAACATAATATATCCGCACAGCATAAAAGTCTTTTAACATAATATCCCCACCACGCCAGAAAGCACTAAGCTGGTCTATCCCCACTATATACATGGCCAAAAAAATACCCGTTCCGCATAATACTATAGTCTAAAATGCGGAACGGACATTTACGCCATGTGGGACCTGATGCATCAGTGGAACAGAGTCAAAAGAAAACATTTACTACATCACAGAGATTATATAAAAACACATACTAAACCCAAAAAAAGGCGAACTGCGGGAATCTGCTGTGGGAGCTGCTGCATCAGTCTAAGGGGCTGGCTCCTTGTTCTTCAACGGGCAGTTCCTGGAGTCGTGATCAGACACAAATTCAAAGCACGTCTTGCATTGGCGCGTCGTCTTCTTCTTCCTATTTGCAGCCTTTTCGCCAGGCCCCACTAAGCGCCGATTAGTTCCACAACCCTTGTTCCTAATGCCTTGTGGGTTACTACACGAATCTTCAACTTCCTCGGGGACACGTAACAGGTTTGCAATTACGTGTTCATTCACCCCATCATGTGAGACATCACCAACGCCATTCCCCAAAACTTCATCCTTCATGCCTTGTAATTTGTCTGAGAACGCACATAACATCTCAGGCGATCCACTTAGCCGATCCACGCATTGATTAAAAATCTCAAGCATACCATTTCGCATAACAGTCGTTGCACTGTGATCTACCCCGTAACGAGCATCGATGCTAAACACAGATCTGGGGAGCACATCGCGCCTCCAACGAACCATAATATACTTCTCCAGGATTGCATCGACTTTTGTATATCTTAACACACAGAAAATATGGCGGCATAAGTATCCAATTCGAGCCCAAAGGTTACACGAACATGTAGTGTCACCCGCGGCAGCATCAACCTTAACCTGTATGTGAAAAAAAAGAGGGGAAAAAACACATTATTTTAAAAACAGGGGTGGACTATATACATATACAGAAAATTTTACACCAATGTAAAAAATTTTAAAAATAACAATACCGTGTATTCATTGACCACGTCTGATCGCTTATCAAGGTGTGTTACACTATACACCTTGACGCCATCAACCTCATCTTGCTTTGTAATAAAACACAGCAACAATCCTTTTTGGATTTCCTTTCGCACCTCGTAGAACAATGTTTGAGAATACACCAACATACATTGCTTTTCAATTGGCAGACCGGTTTTAAGTTCAGGGACCCTGGTCTCAGTTTGGTGCTCGGCAACCCTTTGGTTGTATCTTTGAGTGTCCATGGTAGTGTTGAAGCACAGCAGAAATTGCACAAGCGTGTTGGCCCAACTGGAATTGACTTTGAAGGTGGCGTTAGAGCTTTCACATCGAGATGTGGTCTTCATCAGGCAAGACATGGGGATTTCACGGAAATATGCAGGCACCCATAGCTCCCTCATGTTAAACATGTCCGTAAGCCAGTCGTTGTCCATTAGTCCATACTTCTCAATTAATTTCCCCCATCGCCTTTCAAACGTCTCCGGTTTTATATAGATATTCCATACCAACTTATGGATGGCCGCATGTACTTCTGCATTTTCAACCCCAACTCCAACAACCTGTTAAACAATGAATGTAAATTTAAAAAAAAAACACCGCAGGCGAATTAAAAAAGTGACCCATGTACAGAAACAAAAACCAACGAGTAGATACCTTTGCAGGCAGCTTCTTCATTATGTGCCACATGCAAAGGCGATGCCTAGCCTCAGTAAACACAGTGGGCACAGCTTGCTTCATCGCTGGATCCTGGTCCGTTAACACAAGCTTCGGCTGCTTCCCATGCGCTCCCAAGAAGGCGTTCAGCAACCAACAATACGACTCTATAGTCTCATCGAACAACAGCCCAGCCCCAAACGTAACGCATCGCTTATTGTTGTCGACACCGGTAAAAGGTACAAAAATTAAATTGTACCTGTTAAAAACATCAGATCAGTGTTGTACATATGTGTTTTTTTGTTACTCGCGTGTTATGTTCTAATAGGATTACTAATATAATAAAAACTATAACAAGACAGAAATGGGTGAGTGTACTGGCCTGTTAGTTTGGTAAGTCGCATCAAACGCAAGGACCTCGCCAAAGTGCTGATAGTTAATCTTCGATATCTCATCAGCCCAAAAAAAACATGCCTAAGCTCGCCGTTCACCAAACTGTACTTGAAAGAAAAGTTAGGCAAGTGTTTCACCCTATCATTCAACTTCTCGATCATCATGGACGAATCCCTGTTGCCCACGAACATACGGATGCTTCTGGCAAAATTCTTGTAGTCAACCGGGGTACCCTTCACATTGTGGTGTCCGCCTTTTAGACTAACTTGCATTCTATGCGCTACTGTTGGCCCTACCTTGTTAAAACTCACACGATGAATGAATTCCTTAGATGCAAAATCCAACTTCCTACCTATTTTCGTTAAATCTCTACTGTTAGACGGAACCAGCATGTGATTGTGCGTTTCTTCGAAGTGATAAATCTCCCACAGTTGTGTCACGTCGCACATCTTAGCTCTAATGCTGGCTTGGCAATCAGTACGCTGGAACGTGGACTGCCTAACCTTCAGCGATGTTTCATCCAAGCAGTCGAATTTCCTCTTGCTTTGCGGTTTACCAGCATTCGAACAAAGTATATACCTATGTGTAATCACACCATTTACCCTTTTAACAGTGCCACACCTAGTTGAAAACCCACACTTCCACGCATACGCCTCGTACATTGCAACGACATCTTCCCACACTCTATACTTAGCCCTCATGTTTGGTTTAACAGACTCATCTACGATTGGTTTCCAATAACGACTACCATTAGGAGTAAACCAGTAATCACAAGCAGACCCTACACCCCACAAAAAAAAGGTGTCAGGGCATCACCATTCTATTCTGTTCAACACAGCGATTAGAAACACACACACAAAACAAAATTAAAACCCACTTTACGCTGGTGTAAAAAATCATAATAAAAATTTTAACCTCACAACCATTATACATGCTTCTTACAAAAAAACCTAATCATAAGTATCTTTTCAAACTCTCTTTGCCAAAAAAAATAATCAAAACTGAAATCTTTAAAAAAAACAAAAACAACAACAAAGCACCTAATCAGCCACCCTACTATAAAAAAAAGGAACATACCATCA
>JAUTDX010001782.1:0-55000 GCA_030844895.1 Ambrosia x helenae | reverse complement strand
CTCGACCCTTCTCAAGGGGAAACCCTAGAATAATGTTGTGCTGTTAAACCACCGGTTGAGAGGTTACCCTCACAGGCTTACCTACTCGAATCTTAAAGTACCCGCTAGACAGTCTACCTCACAGCGCGAAAGTCACAATACACCCGAAAGTGCAAGGGGTAACTACAATATTTCTGATAAGACTTGGCCTACAAGGAATGCTAAGGAAACTAGGAAGATCTTCTGACAAAGCCTCTAGATCTAGCAATTTAACACCCTAGACAGACCAACAATCTCGCACCTCACAGCTATTCAGAATTGGTAGAACACTTAGAATTATCTAACTAACAATTACAACTCCTATGGATAACCCTAGGCAATTAACCATAAACTAGCTGCTAACACTCAGTCCGCAACCTAACCCGCATTCATACATGAAAGACATTCACAAAAACGCAAGTGGAGTTTATAAAAATTAATTAAACAAAACTAAATATGCATACACATCAAACCAGAAAATAAAGAGTTCTTTACTTCAAAATTCACCCACAACCAAAAGTTCCAAAACCAAAAGAAAATAAACCATTCAAGTGCAATCATCTTTAACCTAGGTAGCAAAAAGGTCTAGCCTCTAAAAGTCATGATAAAATCAAAACAATAAAAGCAAATCAAATTCATGGTGTTCACAACGGGTTTGAATAGATAAATAATAAAGAATTGAATTAGAACCGACCCGTGCTCGCACCAGTGCTTCAACCCTTGACCTCCTCTCTATTCTCTTGCTGCTGCTATCGTCAAGAGCTACTGTGCAGCCGTCTCCCAAATAATGTTGGCCGCTCCCCGATGTGGCTCTCCACCTCCCAAAATTCTTTCGCTCCTCGAGTCCTGTTCCAATAATAATAAGCGGCCGCCATTTATGATCTTTGCACCAAAAAGGGTTTTTTGGTTTTTTTGGGCCAAGGTCGTCAAAACGTGACAACAAAGTCACCGAAATTTTATTATTATTATTATTATTATTATTATTATTATTATTATTATTATTATTATTATTATTATTATTATTATTATTATTATTATTATTATTATTCGGTGCTCTATACTCCGGTGTTCTTGACTCGATCAAAGTTGCTCGTTTACACTCCAACGTCCATTCGAACACCTACCAAAATATAAAATAAACAAATAAGTACTAAAAACGACACAAAACTAATAAAATCTATAAAAACCTATACTAAATAAAATAGACCAGTACAACCCTAAAACTAATAAAAACACTGTCTAAACGACTTGAAAACTATACACACTTTACACTGGAAATAGATGTATTTTACAATATATCAATGGCATTCAAAGAGGTCATTCTCCCTCTTGAGAGTGCTATGCAGGATCCCAGGTGGCACCAATAAAAAAAATCAAAAAACAATTAAAATGTCATGTGGCATTGAGTTATTTTAGGAAAAAAAGAATTTAAAAACAAAATTAGATTTTTCTCTCTCATGTTTCATCTCATAATTTTAAACGTTAATATCTTTTATATACGAGATCTTTAAAAGAAAAAAAATTACACCAAATTAACGAGTGTTTTATTATCTTTCCAACGAGTACCATAGTGCTATATAAAAACCGAGAAAAAAATGACTATTTTTGTGGGGTTTTGTTCATTACAGAAAAAAAACACAAAGTGTTCAGATTATTCATTAATCATGTATAGGCAAGTCATTAATTATGTTCAAACCAGTAAATATAAATTCTATAATATTAGAGTTATACATTGTTTAAGGTTAGGCGTTAACATTAGAGATACATTGTTAATTGTTTCGGTTAGGTGCTACCCGAAACTTTCCTGCATGTAACTGTAAAGCGCACCAGTCTATTTCGTATGTAGAATTGATATGTCATATTAGATTTCTCAACCCTGGGACGCTCCCGGGATATAAATCTAGTTTTTAATATATATAAGTATCTATTAATATTATTAAAACTTAAAAATTTTAAATTATAAAAATATACTAAATTAAATAATTATACTCTATACATTTTAATATATTTTTTTTATAAAACAATACCTTTATCCCTATATAAACCACCGTCGATAAGCTTAATTCGTACCTGCCATCATGCACCACGTCAACTCTTATATTCACCGCCATTACTGCCACCTGTTATCTATGTTTGACAAGGTCTTCTATATTTTTAATACATAGAATTATATGTTAATACTATTTAGAAATTTTAAATGAATATAAATATATTAAATTAAATAATTATACTCTTTGCGTTTTAATATTATTAATAGATAATTCTTGATCAAGCATGACATCAACTTTTTGTGTTTTAAATATAGATAACTCATGGCAGTAGGGTCATTGGAGATGAGAGTAGACGTGGTGCTTGATGATATATACAAATTAGGCTTATCGGTGGTGGTTTATATGGATAAAAGTATTTTTCTATAAACATACATACTAGAACTCATAGAGTATAATTATTTAATTTAGGGGAAATGGATTTAAATACTCCCAACTATCGCCTATTGGCGGATAATACTCCGAACTTTCACTTTGGCCATTAGCACTCCCAACTTGCAACTTATTTTCTTCCATCACCCCAAAACTAACGGAGGTCTAACCTGGTTAGTCTTCGTGGCAAAAATGTAAAAACCTAAACTTAAAGTACCTTTTTGAAACTTTTTATTATTATTAGGGAAAATGGATTTAAAATACTCCCAACTATCGCCTGTTGGCGGATATCACTCCTAACTTTCACTTTGGCCAATAGCACTCCCAACTTTGAACTTAGTTTGTTCCATCACCCCCAAACTAACGGAGGTCTAACCTGGTTAGTCTTCGTGGCCAAAATGTAAAAACCAAAACTTTGGGACATTTTGAAACTTTTTATTATTATTAATATTTTTTTTAAAGTTTATAAATCACCCCCCCCCCCCCTTTCATTCCTTCTTCCTTCTGATGCAGACCCACCCCCACCACCCTTCACCATCCACCACCACCACCCTTCACCATCCACCATCCACCACCCTTCACCGTCCACCACCACCACCATCACCCTCCACCACCACCTACTAACAGATCTAAACCACACCCATCACCTAACTTCATCTCCACAACCTTCACCAGCCACCACCACCACCCATCACCATCCACCACCCTTCACCGTCTTCCACCACCATCACCCTCCACCACCACCTACTAATAGATCTAAACCACACCCATCACCTAACTTCATCTCCACAACCTTCAAATACAAGGAATCTGAACGATGTGATGTTTGAACGAAACATTCTGCCGTGCTTAATTAACTTCGCCGACGTTCAAACTCTCTGACCAAGCTCCAATCATCTTCATCCCGTGAGCAATCCATACGTTTCTTGATCTACGTTACTCGTTTTGGTTCGTAGATCAAAACCCCCAGGGTTAATCGTTTGATCAGGAATAGATTCGTGGTCAATTGATTCATACATGGATTCTAAGGTTTAGTCATCTTAAATTGGGGATTATTGAATTTCAGGTGGTTTATAAGTTTATTTCCGGTCCAAGGACTCACACGAAAGCAGCTCTGGTCTGGTTTCCTTGTGGGTGTTAACACTGAACTTTGAAGAAGAAGGTAAATAATAATAATAAGGGAATGATATACAGATATGAACAAGCTTCTAGATTTTATACCTTGAATCCTGGTGGTGGTGAGGATGGAGATGAAGTTTTGATGGTTGTGGTGGTGAGGATGGAGATGAAGTTTTGAAGGTGATGGTGGTGTTGTTTTGAAGTTTTGGTCTGTTACAGAGGGGGGGTTTATAGAATTTTAAAAAAAAATTAATAATAATAATAAGTTTCAAAAATGCCCCTTAAGTTTTTGTTTTTATATTTTGGCCACATAAAATTTTTGGTTTTTACATTTTGACCACGAAGACTAACTAGGTTAGACCTCAGTTAGTTTTGGGGGTGATGGAACAAACTAAGTTGAAAGTTGGGAGTGCTATTGGCCAAAGTGAAAGTTCGAAGTGATATCCGCTAATAGGCGATAGTTTGGAGTAATTAAATCCATTTTCCCTCATTATTATCATTATTAATATTATTATTATTATTATTATTATTATTATTATTATTATTATTATTATTATCTATACAAACACACACATCTTCTTATATTCATCATCATCTTCCACCACAACCACCCACCACCACACCTTCCACCATAACCCACCCCACCACCATCTGCCACCAACACCAAGTTCCACCATACACCCAAAACCATCGACCATCACACCTACCACCGTTCCAACCACCGCTTCTCAACTAACGTGCACCATCATCTCAACTAACCTAAGCCAATGTCCTCCACCACAAAGCCTATACATAAGTTCCCACCACCGTGCTGGACACGTGACTAGGTTCTAGTCCAAATCGAAGCCTACCATAGCTGAAACCGTCACCACCAGCTGCCCTGACTAGGTTCTAGTCCAAATCGAAGCCTACCATAGCTGAAACCGTCACCACCAGCTGCCCTGACGTCACTCCACCCAAAACCTCCGCCCGATGGCTACTAAACAGAGAACTAGAGCAAAACCTAACCCTAGTTTTAGTTCTGGCGGTGTTTCGTGACTCGAAACCCTAGGTAGGAAGGGTTTAGTCTCAAATTTTTTACCATCTTCGGTCGATGAATGGACCGAATCATGGTTATTATAGTCGATTGTGTTCATGAACACTGATGCTGCAGAAGATGATGATGATGATGATGAGGTAAGGTTTTGGATGAAGGGGTTGGAGATAGAGATAGGGAGGATCTGTGACTGCATCTTGGAGATGTATACGTGTGTGGATTTATTAAATGATTTGTGCATCGGTGTTTTTAGTGTTTGATTGTGTAGGGTGATTGATTATTGAAGATAATAATATTATGGGGAAGAGGGGGCAGATGGTGGTGGTGTTTTAGAGAGAGAAAGAGATAGAGAGAAAAGAGGGGGGGTTGTTTGGGATTTAAAATAAAAAGTTTCAAAAAGTCCCTTGAGTTTAGGTTTTTACATTTTTGCCATATAGACTGTCTCTTAAGTTTAAGTTTTTACATTTTTGCCATGAAGACTAACCAGATTAGACCTCCGTTAGTTTTGGGGTGATGGAAGAGAATAAGTTGCAAGTTGGGAGTGCTAATGGACTAAGTGAAAGTTGGGAATATTATCTGCCAATAGGCGATAGATGGGAGTATTTATATCCATTTTCCCTTTAATTTAATATATTTTTATAAGTCAAATTTTTTTATGTTTTAATAATATTAATAGATAACTCTAATCTCAATAAATTGCAAAAATTATCCTTGTAATCAAATAGAGTTAATTACAAGAATATCTAATTATTATAGGGCATTATAGTCATTTGTCAATCTTAACTAGAAAAATTAAAGGAGTTGGTCTTAGTACCCGAACATGTTACAAAACTGAAATCATAAACCCTTAACATGTTTAAAAAAACAAGTTAGTACCCTAAGATGTTACTTTCTATAAACCATAAGGACTATCCGTGTAGTTATCTCTTTAGAAGATAAAGATGACTTTTGAACCGCACCTCAGGGTTTTATGGACCCTTAAAAATAGGTTAGAATCTACTACATGTGTTAGTTTCCACACAACACATAGGCCTTATGGAGAAGAATGGGGTGCAGGTTATTATAGCTCATCAGCATAAAAGTTGGTGTCCATATGGAGTACATCTAAAGTTCATGACTTAAAGCTGCATAAACCTTTTTGCAAAGTTGCATAAATTGCCTGTAGTTACATTATGCTTGATTAATATTATGCAAATTTGGTTTCTTAGAACTCATGGAGTCAAAGATCAAGTTCATCTAAAAACTTGATGTGTATGCATTAGGCATCTATGTCGGCTTTAGCATTTTAGACTTCTACCATTTCACTCATGGTCTAACTAGTTTTGATTGGCTCATTATTGAAGAGTTTCTGTTGCAAACCACATGGTCCAACTAGCTTTGGTTCTTTAAGTTCAAAGTTGGAATTTGATGAAGCAAGATTCTGGAACGTATGGTTCCGGACTAATGATCAACGGGTATCAAGCTAGAGCATTCAATCCAAGCTAGTAGAATCTTCCTGTAAAAGGGGTGCCAATGGTCATGGTGAAAGGTTGTAATATGAAGTTTAATTATTATTTAGAAAGGGGAGATTGGGGTTTATGATTATTTTGTAGTTGTTCAATACCAAATAACAATAACATATATTCATCAATACTCTGAAGTCTGATGTGTATTTTATGTCAATAAGTGGGACAGTTGGTAACTTTATAAACATCAAAAGATTAACATCTTGACAGACTTCCAAATGAAGGATCACACAAAACTGCAGTTTTATGTATAAGCTTTAAAATATAGCTCGCCTTATGCATTGTGCTTGAGGTAATTTAAATGTTTAATAATTAGTGTGACATTTATGTGAAGTTTTGATACAATAAACCGATAGTTTCAAGCAGAATCTTTCATGACCGAGCAAATCAAAACAAGTCATAATATGAGTTAGATGGTAAAACTCCAAAAGGTAAAGCCAATATTTATATTATCCGAAAAAAATCTAAACCAAGTTCAATGCAAATACAAGCCATTTATGCATCTTTAACAAACGATTTATGTCAACTTTCATCCATCATCTTCAGAAGTACTCCATATGAACACCGATTGCACTTAAAAAACCAGCCATGAAAACCAGCGACTTTCCCTGGACATGCTGGTGAACTATAATAGGTATACCCTGCACCCCTTTCGTCTCCAAAAGGCCCATGAATCCTCTTGTTCGTGTGAAAACTAATCGATGTTATAGCTTCCATCCCATCATACCCTTTAACAGGTCCATAAAATCCGGAGATGCCAATAAAATACTCATCTTTATCATCCAAATCAACCTGCCAAAAAACCATTGTTTTGTGTCAAATATAAGTGAAACAACATAAATAATATGTTTTTAAACATGCATACCAGTTGTATGTTTTTAACTCCATCTGTTCTTCCATGCAGGGGCGGATATAGAGCTTAACTAGGGGGTGCGGACGTTGCGGCTCAACTTCGCCCGCGTAGTGGAAAATTAGTGGAAAATTTGGTTTTTTTTTACGAAATTTGAAAAACGTTGCTACTAAAATGAAAAAAATGAAAAACGTTACTACTGAAAAATGTTTCTAGATCCGCCACTGCCTCCATGGATATGTGACAGTACAGTGTTGCTGTCCTTTTTAAGATATTCAAACTGAAGCGCATACATCACATTAAGCTCTCCTTCATGAACGCGTATTTGTTTGATAGTGGAGAAAATTCCATCATCCCAAGGCTTACCACCACCTGCTCCCCATGGCCCTGCGTCCCTCGGCATTGTGATTCTAGATATACTAGAGCATGGCTGTAGTGAAAAGATTAATATAAAAACATTTTCGTGTTACAAATAGAAAATAAAACACAAAAAAAGAGCAAAATAACCAACAAAAGTCTACCAGACACTAAAGAATGTACCTCAGGCATGACTTCTTCATATGTAGAATTTGGACCTAATGCAAGTGATTCAGGCATCACATAAACTCCAATAGCTTCGAGGTATTCGTTAGTACGCCCATGAAATCCTACAATCACCCCTCCTTTGCCATCATTGGAGTAAACACTACCAACCACGCCACCTGGAACAAACAAGTTATAGCCTCTCTGTGTACCAAACGGGCCAGTGTCTCTATCTGGACCAAACGAGCCAGTGTCTCTATCTGGACCAAACGTGCCATAACGGTTCCGGTTTGTGGTAAAGCATATTGACTGCACTACAAGTGATCGATCCTGGTGACCTGTTGTCACAGCTATTGACTTTAAATATTCATCAGGGTAGTCAATGAAAATCTGCAAAATCAATAAATCAACTTTAATAAGATGCACACAGTACTCTTAACTGTTTGCAGTTGCAGTGACATCAACCAGTAGTCCGAAAAGATTGGTTACCGTGTCGGTTCGAAGGCCACCCTTGCCGCCAAAAAAGGAGCTTATAGTTTCACCTGTTGTTAGATATGTTTCAAAGTTAATCGAGTCAACAACATGTCCATGTCTAACACTAATCTTTATCTGTTTAATTAAGCCTTCTAGTGGCCTGTAAACCCATTCTGCCCCCAGTGAACCACCCCATGGTCCATGAGTTGTGCACACTTCAAACCTGCTTCTACCTCCCTGCAAATTAGACAAACAAATATTATCTTTATAGTTAATAGTTTATACAGTACATATGTGTATATATACATATAGTTCATATATATATATATATATATATATATAGGGGAAGGATATTTTGGAAACCCTTCCAGTTTAGAAAACCCTAAAAACCCTCATCTTAACCCTCCAATATCTTTGATCAATGGCTGAGCTTTTTCTACTTTTATTTTAATAAAACATACGTTGCTTAAATGTTGACAAGGGTAATATGGTCCGTTTCTCTTTTAAGAGTTCTCTCTCCTCTGTGTTTGTAACAGACTTTTGTCTTTGTAACAGACATCATATCACCTGGAGACGCTTCAACATCCCCTGTAGCATAGCTTTTGGTCATTAAACAGACTTCTTAAACACCATACATGTTCTCTCTCTTCCATATTAAAAAAAGCAAATGTTTTTTAGGCCTTCTACATCACTGGCCCCTACTTCACTTCCCAACAAAACAAAAACAAGGGTTTTCATCTAAAAGAACTCACTTCAAACAAAATCAAGGGTTTTGATCTAAAAGAACTCACTTCAAACAAGGTGTTGTGTCCACTGCTTTTCTTCAACAAAATCAAAGCCGGTTTGTGTTTGTGTTCAACAAAAATCAAAGCCGGTTTGTGTTCAACAAAAGGTACGAAGCAAATAAACTCTGAATGGGTGTTTTTACGGTTTCATTTCTTATTTTTTTTCTTGGGTTATACTTCCAAATCAAAAGGATCGAAACATATGTTGATGTGAACGGAATATACACTTTGCATCTGTTCGATCCATTTAACCAGTTAGAGATGAAAGCCTAACCTGATTTAACCTGTTTAAAAATTAATGGATCAAAATTTTCACCTCTATTTCATTTAACCAGTTAGAGATGAAAGCATAACCTGAATATAGCTAAGATTTGTTTTGCTGCTCATTTTTGTTGTGTCTTCACCATACACTGAATATAGTTATTTTGTTTGTGTGTTTGGGGTTTTTTGGATCTAAAAAACAGGGGGGTGAGTCTTCGAATGGGTGTTTCATTTTCTTATTTTTCGAATGGGTGTTTTTAGGTTTTCATTTTCTTATTTTTTTCTTGGGTTATACTTCCAAATCAAAAAGAACGAAACATATGTTTGTTTGTGTGTTTTCGGGTTTTTTGGAGCTAAAAAACAGGGGGGTAAGTCTTTGAAATGGGTGTTTCATTTTCTTATTTTTCGAATCGCTCCTTTCCAGAAAGGCAAGTCATCTTTCATAAATCAAAAGGTACAAAAAAGAGGTGTTTGTTTTTGGTGTTCTTGAGTGGATTTTTTCGGTTTTATTTTAGGGTTCCTAAACATATGTTTGTTTAGGTATTTTGGGGTATTTTGGAGCTAAAAAAGCAGGGGGTGTTGTTTTGACTCATTTCTCTTGTTTAAACCAGGGGTTTTGTTGTTCTTGTTTTCAACTAATAGTGCTTCGACTGGGATTACTGGGTGTTTGCTTGTTTGAAATTATGCTTGTTTTTATGCTTGTTTGAAATTAGTTGGGTTCTTTTGTAAAAGATTACTGGGTGTTTGTAAAGATTATTGAACTAGATTTTTAACTTGTTTGAAGTCAATAACATCTGTTTGTAACTACTTTGGGTTATTTATTAAAAAAAACATGTGTGTTTTGTGTAGTGATATAGAACATAGTGTGTTTTGTGTAGTGATATAGAACATAGTATTATTTGGAAATTACTTTTGGGTGTTTGTAAAAATGTATTGCATATATTCTGATATATTTTGGAAATTACTTTGGGTTATTTAATAAAAAAACATGTGTGTTTTGTGTAGTGATAATATGAAGGGGACACCTAAGTCTGTGGTGAAAAAACGGTCCAAACAAGATGACAATGAAGGGGATAAAATAGGTAAAACATGTTTTTTGAACACAAAAAACTAATCGTTTTGTTAGAAGCAATATTTTTTATTGAATCTACTGTCTGTTTTTTCAGATTTTGGCTCGAGGAAAAGCCCACGTTTATTGTTGGTAAAACATAAGGTGGAGCATATTGAATCTGAAGAAGATACTTCTACAAGCGATTTCGCTAACGAAATACATGGGAAAGCGAAAAGAGCTTTAGGTAAACTAACTATAAAGTAAGTACACACGTTCTTTTGTTTTGATCAAACACTAATATGTTTTTGTGTTTTTTTGAACAATCAAGTGTTGGTAGACTCATCTGATGAAAGTAGTGAGGGAGTTGTTACAAAGGGACATAAAAGGCGCAAGAAGAAAATGGTAAAGCGTGATGTGGGGCGCATTAATAAAAAACAAGTCAAGAAGGAGAAACATGGGGAAAATACATCTGTGTCTGGTGCATTATAACCCATCTGATATGTTTAAGATAAAAACATCTGTTAAAAGACAAACATGGGGAAAATACCTTCAATGGGATCTTCTTCATGATATGCCACATGCAGAGCCGATGTCGACACTCATTGAAAACAATTGAGATAGCTTGTTTCATTGCAGGGTCCTGGTCGGTTAAAACTAGCTTTGGTTGCTTACCATGAGCTTTCAGAAATGATCCAAGCAACCAACTATATGACTCCACCGTTTCACTATCTATCAAGCCTGCTCCAAATGTCACGCACTGCTTGTGGTGATCAACTCCAGTAAACGGAACAAAAATCATGTTGTATCTGATGAAAAAAATAATAAAGAAAGTTAATTTCAGAAAAATAATTTGCCATCTTATTTAAAAAAATTCTAGCAAAAATACTTGTTGGTGTGGTAAGTCGCGTCAAAGGCTAAAACTTCCCCAAATACTTCGTAATTCAACTTTGATATTTCGTCAGCCCAGAAAAGGGATTTCAACTTCCCCCCCCCCCCCCCACAATAAGAAAGTCATAGTAAAAGTTTGGTAACCCTTCCTTACGATCACGCAGTCGATCAACAACAAGTTGGGAATCTCTATCCCCGATAAAAAGCCTCATCGATTGAGCAAAGTTCTTGAAATCTGTTGGGGTACCATTTACATTGTGATGCCCCCCCTTCATGGAAACTAAACAACGGTGAGCAACAACGGGGCCGATTTTGTTCATGCTCATATTATGTATGAACTGCTGAGAAGAAAAAGGCAACTTTCTTGCTATTTTAGTCAGGTCACGGTTGAACGGCTCAACAAGTACATGGTTGTGCTCCTCCACAAACTTTACAACTTCAAATGATGACATTTCGCCACTGACTTTAACCAATAGATTAGCTTTGCAATCGGTCACTGAAAAGGATGTTTGCCTTAATTTCATTGAGGACTCGCTCAGTGTGTCAAACTTCAGATTCTGCTGAGGTTTTGATGCCTTATTGCACCTCAAGTATTTGTATACAGCCGCGCCCTTCTTAGTCTTCGTTTGACCCTTACGATACGAGAAACCAGAATTCTCAGCATATCTCTTGTACATACATATAACATCCTCCCATCTGTGGAACACACTGCCGACGACTGGTTTTAGCTCAGCACTAACATTAGGTACCCAGTACTGAGTACCGTTAGGGGTGTGGAAAACAAAACAGTGTTCATTGTTCAGAGACCCTGTAAAAATAAAGCCAACAAAAACAAATGTAGCTACAAATTAAAAAAAAATATACCAGATAAACTATCATAGAGTAAACACAAAAAAAGTTAAAAAATATGTTTCTCAGAACATAATGAAAAAACATCAAAACATATGTTTCTCATGAAAAACATCAAAAAATACACCAGATTATAACATATGTTTCTCACAGGACACATACACCAGATTATAACATCAAAACATAAACTTATGCCAAAAAACCTATTGCTCTTAAAAAAACCAGATTATAACATCAAGACATAAACCTTATGCCAAAAGTATAATGCAAAAACTCTTACAAGACACATACACCAGATTATAACATAAAAACATAATGCAAAAACATTGAACTAAACACCTATATATGACATACACTCTTACGATTTTGGAAAAATAAACATATGTTTCTCAAAAAAAAAAAAAGTTATGCCAAAAAACCTATGTTCTTAAAAAAACCATATATACTTCTGTGTATAAATGGTAAAAAACATGCATGCTTCTAAAACAATCTAACATTCTGTACAAACAACATATGTTTAGCATATTAAAAAAATATATTACAAAATAAAAAACATAACAGATTACATATAAAAACACTTTTGTTTTTGAAAAAAGAAAAAAGCAAAAAGAAGGTAAACATATGTTTCTCAGTACACATACTCCCAGGTTACATATAAACATGTGTTATAGCCTAAGAAAAATCCATAACATCAAACATAATGCAAGGTTCGAAATACACAAATATAACATTCTAAACAAACAACATATAGTTGGCATTTTTTGAAAATTCCTTAGCATAAAAAAAAGAATGTTGCAAAAAAAAATTAATTTACATATTCATAAACATAACAGAAAATACATGAAAACTATCATTTGGAAAAAAAAATATAAAACCCTAAGAAGAAAAAGTTAAACATATGTTTCTCAGTCTAATCATTCTTGGTAATTTTATGTTGTATGTGCTAAAAAAATAACTTATCACCTAATCTCAAGCCAAATTATACATATCTACTTCTTTAAAAAAAACACATACAAGTCATCAGATTACATATATAACAAAATCGTAGAGTAAAAAAACATGCATGCTTCGAAAAAACAAAAAATCTCACATAACAAAACAAACACATAAACAACTAATTATGAAAACAAATGTGACCTTCAGATAGAAGACGAGTGAAGCCAGAAATGACGTTCTCTCCGCTTTCGTTACATTTAAACATAAAGTTTGAATTTTGTCATGATCAACATCAAACCAAAAAAAGAGAACAAAAAACAACTAATTTTGAAAACATGTTTAACATATTTGTTACCTGAAAACGTTTCTCCTACGTTAGGTGAAACCATGCTTACAATGTATGGATCCAGATTGTGGGGTACGACAGTGATGGGGGAATGCATAGAATCGATACCAACATCCTGAACATGCGTTAACCCAGTCTCTAGCTGACTGGGAGATTCCATTTGTATGACTCTAGGTTTGAAACTGATGTTTGTTACATTCACGAAGATAAAGAAAAAGTGACAAAAGAGAAAGAAGGTTGGGTTGTAAAAGAAAAGGAAATGATATGGTGGTATATATGGTTGTTGGGAGAAGAGGCCAATTCTAAAAAGTATATGTCAACATCAAAGAACAAAAGTATAAGAAAAAGGAAAGTCAGAATGTGCATAAACATGGTCAGATTGTGCAGATGTTCACCAAATAATCAATGACCATATTGCCCTTTTACAAAAATTGAAGAATGCATACGTGGATGAAGGATGGCCACAAAATGGGGTTTACTTGGTTTCCTTAACTCAATGTGGTTTCCTATTTAGAATTGGCCTATATATATATATATAAATAATATGTTAAGAATAAGAACAGAACAGAAGATGTCAAGAATGGAACTCTTACCATCTCAGGTCTTAACAACAGAACAGAAGATGTCAAGAATGGAACTCTTACCATCTCAGGTTTGATCGTTGTTTGAATTTGAAAATTATGGACTCCCTGCAATAATAATCAGCCCCCTGTACGTTTGGGAGATAGAAGAACATATGAATATATATATATATATATATATATATGTATGTATGTATTCACCATATTGATAATCTAAGACTAAAATAGATAGTTATCAATCTTTATTTAAACGAAAGATATTTTTCCCATAATAATAATGTTATATATAATTTCATAAAATATAAAATAATGTACAATGGCAAACCCTAATGCTGATAAGAACACAAAAGTGAAATTACAGTAGGGGTGTAAACAAGCCGAGCTGAGCCCGAGCCTGACTGGGCTCGAGCTCGGCTCGTTATGGTTTTATGAAGCTCGAGCTCGAGCTCGGCTCGGTTCGAGCCTACAATCTTGAGCTCGAGCTCGGCTCGCTAGCAAAATCAAAAGCTCGAGCTCGGCTCGGCTGGAGGTGATTTGAGAACAATCTCAAACGAGCTCAAAGCTCGGCTCGCAAGTATTATTAAATGGGCCTATGAAATAAGAACTTGGGCTTTGGAGATGTGGGCTATAAAGTATAAGAGATATATAAATAACTTATAATTATGCTTGGGCTCGTTTAGGCTCGCGAGCCCAATCGAGCTTTGTATCTAGGGCTCGAGCTCGGGCTCTATAACTAAACGAGCCATATTTCAGGCTCGGGCTCGGGCTCGAGCTCGTTAAGGCTCGGCTCGTTCGGGCTTTTTACCGAGCCGATCCCGGGTAGCTCTCGAGCCGCTACGTGTCATTTACACCCCTAAATTACAGCAATGCTCATGAACCAGCCAAACGTGAGGAAGATGTGCAGCCTAGGTCTTATATTCAATTACAAAATAAAATTTTGTTTTGTACCCGGCCCATTACCGATTGAGCATTTACCCGTTTGGTGTTGCACACAGTTTTTTTTTAGCAGTCACGTTTTAAAAGATGCTTTTCGCATCATAATATTTTATATAATTAGAGTCGTAGTTACCTGCGTACACATGTGTGTTGCAGTGGAGCGAGTAATCACTATATTGGTACTAACTTGTACCAGTAACGAAAATACCAGTCCCAAGAAAGGGTAAAAATTGGCACCGATAACTGTACTGAAAATTATCGTTAGGGTACGATACCGGTATACAAAGGTAAATAAATAAAAAATAAACGTGTATCGTACCGAACAGTACCAGTAACGAAAGTGGTATTACAACTTTGGTAAGAAAAAAACGGTTCAGTATCAGCATTCAAAGGTGAATAAAAAATCCGATACTTTACTGAACCGATACCATAAATAGTATTACAACTATGCTACAAAAAAAAACAAAAAGGTTCGATAGGTTCGATGCATGTTAGGGCAATAGGCTTGGTGCACGCTAGCATCATGAACTAAAGTGTCATTTATTTAATATATAGAAGAATTTTATGTTTCTAAGGGTGGAGAGAGCCTTAATTTGCCAAACTCAACACAACTCTTCTCTCGTTCACAACTTTTGCAAAGTTACATAAATCGGTTGCAATTACATTATGCTTAATTAATATTATGCGAATTTAGTTTCTTAAAACTCATGGAGGCAAAGATCAAGTTCATATAAAATCTGGTGTGTACACGTTGCGTAACTATGTCACCTTTTAACTTTTAGACGTTTACCATATCACACATGATACAAATTTTTGGTTTTCCCGTAAGGCTGCCCGGTGCAATACTCCCCCTTATTTATGTAGTTAAAATGTTGAAGTGTATTTAAGAGCTACCCCTTATTTATGTTCTGAAGTTAAAATGTCCTTTTATATCTTTCTGATTTATCTTTTTAGTGCAGTCCATGGGGAGTGTACGGAGGTAAACCTTTTGGATGGATGGAGTTTTCACTACTATCGAACAGGCACGTCTTCGTTTAGGAGAGCAGCTGAATGTGATTTACAGTTTGCAACCTGAATATCTGAAATTGGATGGTGAATCTGCAGTGTCACAAATCCATGGAGGAACAGATGGAGTTGAAAATATATAACTGGTATGTTAATGTATGTGCGAAAACGCATTATTTTCTTTGCGTCACACACCTCTAGTTTATCCAGTCTGAAAACAAAACCATGAATAATTTGATAGGTTATTTTGGTTATAATTAGTGTGACGTTTATGTGAAGTTTTGATACCATAAACCGATAGTTTCAAACAGAATTTTTCATGACCGAGCAAATCAAAACTTAGTCATAATATGAGTTGGCTGGTAACACTCCAAAAGGTAAAGCCAATATTTATATTATCCGACCAAAATCTAAACCAAGTTCAATGCAAATACAAGCCATTTATTTATGCATCTTTAACAAACGATTTATGTCACCTTTCATCCATCATCTTCAGAAGTACTCCATATGAACACCGATTGCACTTAAAAAACCATTGCTCCTGCCATGAAAACCAACCACTTTCCCTGGACATGCTGGTGAAGTATAATAAGTATACCCTGCACCCTTTTCGTCTCCAAAAGGCCCATGAATCCTCTTGTTCGTGTGAAAACTAATCGACGTTATAGCTTCCATCCCATCACACCCTTTAACAGGTCCATAAAATCCCGAGATGCCAATCAAATACTCATCTTTATCATCAAAATTAACCTGCCAAAAAACCATGGTTTTGTTTCAAACGTAGATGAATCAAGAGGGTTAGTGAAACAACAAAAATGTGTTTTCGCACATGCATACCAGTTGTATGTTTTTAACTCCATCTGTTCCTCCATGGACATGAGACAGGACAGTGTTGGTATCATTTTTAAGATATATAAACTGAAGCGCATAAATCACATTAAGCTCTCCTTCATGAACGCGTATTTGTTTGATAGTGGAGAAAATTCCATCATCCCATGGTTTACCGCCACCTGCTCCCCATGGGCCTGCATCCCTCGGCATTGTGATTCTAGACGTACTAGAGAACGGCTATAGTGAAAAGATTAATAACAAAAATATATAAAAACATTCACATGTTACAAATAGAAAATAAAATACCAAAAAAAGGAACAAAATAACCAACAAAAGTCTACTAGAGACTAGAGAATGAACCTCAGGCGGCATGACTTCATCTTCATATGTAGAATTTGTACCCAATGCAAGTGATTCAGGCATCACATAAACTCCAATAGCTTCAAGGTATTCGTTAGCACGCCCATGAAATCCTACAATCACCCCTCCTTTGCCCTCATTGGAGTAAACAGTGCCTTTATCTGTACCAAACCCAAAAGGCTTAACAGTCGGGGCGGTGCCTCTATCTGTACCAAAAAACCCAAACGGGCTAGCGCCTCTTCCTGTACCAAACGGCCCCCCGAAAGGGTCAGTGCCTCTTTCTGTACCAAACCCCCCAAAAGCTGTACCAAACGGGCTATTGCCTCTTTCTGTACCAGACGAGCCAGTGCCTCTATCTGTAGCAAACGGGCTATTGCCTCTTTCTGTACCAGACGAGCCAGTGCCTCTATCTGTACCAAATGGGCCATAACGGTTCCGGTTTGTCGTAAAGGATATTGACTGCACTACAACAGATCCATCCTTGTGACCTGTTGTCACAGCTATTGACTTTAAATATTCATCCGGGTAGTCGATGCAAACCTGCAAAATTAATAAATCAACTTTAATATGAATTAAACGCTCTTAACTGTATGAACCAGTAGTCCGAAAAGATTGTTACTGTGTCGGTTCGACTGCCACCCTTGCCGCCAAAAACAGAGGTTACAGTTTCACCTGTTTTCAAACAAGTTTCAAATTCAATCGAGTCAACAACACCTCCATGTCGAACACTAATCTTTATCTGTTTAATACAGCCTTTTGGTGGCCTGTAAACCCATTTGGCCCCCTGTGAACCACCCCATGGTCCATGAGTAGTACACACTTCAAACCTGCTTCTACCTCCCTGCATTCAGTTTTGATCGTTGTCTGACGTTGAAAGTTATTGAATCCCTGCAATAATCAGCCGGAGAGAGAAGAACATGTTAATATATTATTATATATGAAGATGTTAATATATTATTATTATTATATATGTACTAGGTTAGGTTAGAGACAATACGGAATAACTATATGTTATTTGAATCAAGATTAAATATTCAAACTCAACAATAAGTTGAACATATAGACAAATTACATAGATTTGGTTTGGGGTTTGTTTAGGTTATTCTTCAAATCAGGACGGAAGAATATGTCTCTCTCTGCGATACATAAAAGATAAACATATCGACAAATTAGGAGATAAATTCTACCTTGGAGGTGAAAAATCGATGCTTTTAAGACTTCTGGTGGTGAAGAGATTTCAAGAGCAACAGAGGGAGGAGGGAGAACTGATTGAAAACTGATGAATTGTGAGATAGAATGTTAGGGTTTAGTTTTAACTGGTGTTAATCCCGGGGTGTAGGGCGGTGTGACTAGTGTTGTAGGATGGAGACGTAAAACCTTGCTAAGTAGTAACGAAACGTAAAAATGTAGCGGGTAAATGAGTCGTAAAACCGTGTTAAACACTAAGCAAACAAAGACTAAACCCGTGTAAAATCATAAAAAACCGCGTTAAATGAGAAAGCACTAAATTAAAAGAGATGTAAATAAAAGAAAAAATCACTAAAAGACGAAATACACCACAAGACGAAAAAGACATTATTCCATAGCGCTTCTCTAGTTTAATCACTTGTTGTCTTGTTCTGTTACATAATCCATTTTATTTTATCAATATGCAAGTTACATCACGGGAACACTAACTTTTAAAAATAATTGTGGTTTGGAAATCCTGATACTTTGAGACCATTGTGAACATTGTGTGAAATTTAAACTTAAACGTATATAATTATTTAACGAAATACATTTATACTTCATAAATCTCTAAAAGCATTCTTGTACATCACATTAGATGTTTTATTTGTAACATTATCATCGCTATCTATTATTAGCAACTTTACACCAACTTTAGATAGAGCGACATACAATTGGCCATGAGTGAAGAAAATGTATTCAAATACATACCAGCTCTAGATAACAACTAAGGATTTTGTTTATCATCATTGCAAAATATACGGATATTGGATATTGTCACCATTAAAACTTGAATGGGAATTTTATTGTCATAAGGTCTCAAATTGATTCGTGGAATGTATGTGCGCATGTTGATATATGCTATGGATATTATCTTAACTTCAATAACCCGTTTACCTAGTGTGGTAATCCGTAGTCTAGTCTAGTATCATTGCAAGACATATAATAGAAATTGTCTTGTGAGATGGTATAAAATTTTTAACTGATATATAAAATATCTACAATTAAGGACAAAGAATAATTAATTAGGTTAGGATCAAATACACAAGACACTTTTTGTAGGAAGGGTGAGAAGGATTGTGATCCATTGATCATATATTTGAAGGGTTGAGATTAGTTTATTTGAAGAAAAAAAATAATAAATTAGAGGAAGGGCATAAAAGGAAACCCACATTTGTTGATTTTCTCTCTCCACATGCAATGCACATGTCAATTTCCCCCATCATTTTAAAACATCTATAACTTTTTCATACGATATTTTTTTTCAAAAAAATTTCACCATATTAACGGGCGTTTTTTTATCTTTAATATGAGTACCACATTGCTACATTAAAATTGAAAAAAAAAATCGTGTTAAATGGGTTTTCTTCTCCGTTGTGTCTTCTGCTCGTTCATTGTGTTATAGTATGCACGTGTGATTTGTAAATATGTTATTTATGTTTTCTTAGTCTATACATGATTTAACATTGTCCATTGTGTTTTTAGTATGCTTTTCATTGTGTTTTACGCAAATGAGTTTTGTATTTAGGTGTACATTGTGTTTTATTATGTTGTTTATTGTGTTTAAGTCTATTATTCATTATGTTTTAGTCTTCTGTTCATTGTGTCTTTAGTATGTCATCCATTGTGTTTTATTAGATTGTTCATTGTGTTTTATACCCTATTGTTCATTGCATATTTAATTGGTACTCATTGTGTTTTTATCTCCATTGTGTCTTACGCAACTGGGTTTTCAACTTTTTTTTCAAAAGCATTCATTGTGTTTTACTATTCCATTCATTGTGTCTTTAGTATGTCGTCCATTGTGTTTTATTAGATTGTTGATTATGTTTTATACCCTATATTTAATTGGTGCTCATTGTGTTTTACACTCCATTGTGTCTTACGCAAGTGGGTTTTTGACTTTTTTTCGAAAGTATAACAATATGGTACTCATATTAAAGATAAATAGACGCTCGATTTTATGGTATATTTTTTTTAAACGATGACGTATAAAAAAGTTACGGACATTTAAAAATGAAGGTGGAAATGGCATGTGACTTGCATGTGCATATTTTTTGACTAAATTACCCCTCACACTTGTTTAATCCTTTGACACATGTCATTTTCTAGTGGTTTCTCACCCTTCTCATTTTTTGTAGTCTTTGTAGAATAACCCAACCCTAGGTTAACAATGATAAAATTTAAAGTGAATTATTATTTGCGTCCCTGTGTTATAGTGCTTTTAATTACTTGAAACCAAAGTCCAAAACTTTAACTACTTGAGTCTCTGGTTGGTAAATCTCCAACCATTTGAGTCCCAATTTGTAACTCCGTTAACCAAATCTGTTAAATCTATATGAAATGACAAATATGCCCCCACTAATGGAATATAATGAATTAATCTGATATTATATATGTATTATTATTATTATTGTTACAATTATTCACGCACAAATCTGATCCTCTCTTCATCATCTCTCTCTCAACTTACTACCACCGCCACTCCCACGACCACTGTCACCACCACCATCCACAATGCACTGCACTTCCACAACCGCACCACCGTTATACCCCCACCGTCGCACCTGTCACACCCCCACTTTCCACTACGGGGTCTGCACCGCGAGGGGCGTGACATTTTCCAGGATCCCATAGCCATAAGTCATACGAACGACTCTAAATGCCCAAACCATTTAGTTCATTATTGTAAAATAAGTTTCATAGATAGTCAAAACATACAAATAGTTTGCGGAAGCGAATTCAAAGTAAATCGTTTAAACAAATAGTCTGCGCCATAGTCACATAAATCGCTCAACATCCCACGATTTTCGTATTGGATCGTTTCGTACCGGATCGGAAATCGCCACCGTTCCGATCGAGTATGGTACGGCGACTGAAATCGGACGGTACGGTGTTCCATATCGAAATCCCAATCGATCCAATCTTTGCGTGGTACGTTGAAGGGATCGATTTTATAGGTCTGTGGAACGATGTTTCAGCTTGAAGAAAAAGAAGAAGCAGCAGCAGGTCATAGGTAGAAAAGAAGGAAGAAGGAAGAAGCAGGAGGGGTAGAAGAAGACGGCTGCTGCAGATGTGTTTTATCCAACTAGGGTTAAATAAGTTTAGATATTTCAACATTTACCCCTTTACCTTTTATCAGTTTACATTTAGTTGCTAAAATTTGTAATTTTTTATTTAAAAAGTGTAAAATAACTTTGTATTTAAACAATTAACCCTCTCTATCTTTACTACTTTACATTTGGTACTTTAACTTATAAATTTATAGTAAAAAAGTAAAAACTTAACATTATATATATATATATATATATATATATAGGTATTTATGTTTTAATTTGGGTACACCGATCCGTATTCCATGGTACACCGTACCGCTTCGTACCGAAATGAACCTACCCCCCTCCGTACCGAATTCGTCTAGCGTAGCGAACCGCGTACCCGAACCGCGTTCCCGTACCGGAGCGAACCGCGATTTAGGTGACTATGGTCTGCGCATAACAATGCGTCCATAATCGTAGTAGGTAATTAAACATACTAAAATAGTTTCAAGTGACCATATCCCAATAATGCTACATGATGCATGCCCTACTCATGCTTCGAACTAATGTCCTGCAAAAAGGTATAATAATCGTGTGTCAACATAAAGTTGGTGAGTTCACAAGTTTAAGTAATCGCGTAGGTCTCCCAGACCACGTAAAATTGAGTAATCAGCTAATTCACATGCCAGGGGTAGCTAGCCCACTCATGATAACTAACACCGGTAATACCGAACTGCTAATGTACGAGTTCCCACATAGGGGTAGTGCCTTGCATCATTGTCTATCAACAATGGTAATTGTTAAGTTATAGTTCACACCCATGCTCCCAAGCATGATGTGAGGTTTGTAAGACCTAATAGCGCTATCAACTAGTAACCCGCTTGCCATCCGGCAACTCATTCGGTATTTAGAAGGACTTCAATGGTAGATGTGGTTTAGTTCATCAAGGACATAAGCATGAATTAGTGAAAGCAGATTCACCCAGTGAATCTTTGCACCCCAAACCCGGGATGTGTATAGTAGTCCCAAACCGGACTAAGAAATCGTTTAGAAAATTGTCTCATCCGAGACGTATGCTTTTGAGAAAAGAGTAGTGAAACTCACCTGGTGTTTGTACGAGAGATCTAGCAAAGCAGAGAAAGTAACTATCGTTCCAACAAAGATCTCCCTATGAGCATTAAGACATATTAAACTATGTTCTTGTTTATCACACAAGTTCGGCACCCACTTTTGTGAACCACATCAAGTTGTGTAGATCATGTTTCATGTATAAGAAGTTTGATCTAAAAAAAAATGTTTCATGAATCCATGTGTAATTTGTAATCAATTATTCTAACACTAGATAACATAATTGATTACATAGGTGAAACAATGTGCACATAATAGAAGCTTGATTACTAAACACATAATAATCAACCTATCATTGCTAGTTGAGGGCCGATCCTAGTGATCAAGAGTCTAAGCTTGGGTTCACAATAAGGGCCGAATACTAATTATCTAGAAGGGGTTAGTACTTACATTAACACGAAGTGACTAGGTGTGACCTTTAGAGCTTCTTGGGTCCTTTCCTTGGCTCGACAATTGGAAGGTGGAGGGGTGAGTAAGAACCGAAACTATGGAGAGTTTTGGGTGAGTGTTTGGTGCAAGTTGGAATGTTTCATGAGCCCTCCTTATATAGTGGTTTCTAAGGCAAGCCTCCACCATTCTTTCCTAGCTATGTGTTTAGGCTTTATACTACTTTGGTGATTATAAATTAGCAACATGTCTATTGTTTTCCTCATGAGTTGGCCGTGAGTTGGCAAGCTCATCCAACCTTCCATTTGTGGCCAAGACTAATCATGGTTAACTCCTAGAGGTTCACTAGAGGTACATTATGGTGTAAGTAGGATTAGTTGTCACCTTGTCTTGTCCCTTCCTTTGCTTTCTAGCCGATTAGGGTGTAAGAATGTAGGATAATTAGCTAATGAAGTGATGGATCTTACATGCTTCCTCATGCTATCTTACAAGACCTTTGGTGGTGATAGGGGTACTTGGTCGCTAATCAAGGAGACAAAGGAAGTTTTCATGCTTAAGGTATGTACTAAGGCTATAGTTGTTTCTAGTTAGTACCTATTATGGTGTAAGTAAGCAAGTCTCCATTAGCTAATTTGTGCACATGGGATTTAGGTATAGCCGAAATTCCTTAAGGTTGGGATAAGATGATTAAGACAACTCATAGGTGTAGTTGTAGGATGGTGATGTCTTAGAAGCTTCTTGGGTGCTGGGGACCTATGGCCGAAATAGTTAAAAAGAGTGGAAGAGTTTGTCTAGCTAATCTAGCTTAGATATTAAGCATGCTTGGATAGTGACCTTTCATAGATCCAAGAATTTCTCCATGTGCTATATAGCCCACTAATTAGTAGAGCAGGAATGTTTGTTTCCCATAGGGTGGCTACTAAAGACTAAAAGGAAACTTCCAAGTGTGTGGGAGTGTATGTGTGCATGCGTGTGTTTATATATATACATGTATGTATGTGTGTTAGCTTCTAAAAGGTATTTAACAAAATATAGTTTTTCTTATCAAGCCTAGTGTATGTATAGTGTATATACATATATATATATATATATAAGCACATATAGAAGTATAAGAGGTTCATGTACACACATAGATTAATATTTATAAACTCTCATAAGTTTAATCATGTATTTGTCAATCTATGATAGCCCATAGTGTGCACGTGTGACTTACCTAGTTAACTCTAGTCAAGTAGAATATAAGTAATCTAAGTGCACGTAACTAGAGTCTAGTTAAATCAGGAACCTGAAATTGCGGGGTATCACAGCACCTCCACCACCGTACCTAATACTGCAAAAACCACCACCAATCGGTACCCTAACCACCTGCGACTCCACCCCCAACAATCTTAAACTTGTTGATATCCAAATCCGTCAAACCTTCGTCCCTACATTCTGTCAACTTAAACCCTAGCCACCTGCATAAACCGAGACCCGTTCACGTCCGGTGATGGGAGATACTAGCCGATTGGTTGAGTTCAGAGCATATCACCGCTACTGTTTTTTGCTTGAATTCTTCTTAGAAACCACAACAACGATGGGTAGGGGTTAAGATCTGGTCAAATTGAGCCCTTTACGATTTTTTTTTTGTTGTGGTTTAGTTGTTTCTAGGGTTTATGTTAAAATTGGGGGTTTTGGTAGTGTGAAGGAATGTCAGATTCTTGCTAGGTGGGGGATGGTGGTGGGTTTGGTACAAAGGTGCAATAATGGTTGTGCGGTAGTGGAGGTGCGATGGTGGAGGTATAGTGGTGGTGGTGCTGCGATGATGATTGTGTTTGGAAGGTTCATATGAGAAATAGATGAGGAAGAGTGAGGACATATGAGATTTGACGAGAGAGAGAACATATTTGTGTGTGTATAAAAGTGTATATAATTAAATAATAGGTGAAAATTCACTCATTCAGTTATAAAATAAAATTTTATTTTGTACCTGGCCCATTAGACATGGACCAATTACCTGTTTAGCGTTAGACAGTTTTTTTAAGCCGCCAGGTTTTAAAAGAGGTTTTTCGCATCATAATATTTTATATAATTAGAGTCATAGTTACATGCCTACGCATGTGTGTTGCCGTGGAGCACGTAATCACTATACTGGTATTAAACTTGTACCAGTAACGAAAATACCAGTCCCAAAAAAGGTAAAAATTGGCACCGATAACTGTATTGAAAATTATCATTATGGTACGATACCGGTATACAAAGGTAAATAAACTAAAAAATAAATGCGTATCGTACCGAACAGTACCGGTAACGAAAGTAATATTACAACTTTGGCAAGAAAAAAATGGTTCCCTACACCATGGGGTGGGGGGCACTATTGACACCTCGCCAGTGCAATGATGAGGGCCAACTGCACATTGGCTGGCATTTAATATTTTTAAATATTTTGACCGTTTGAAATGGTCATATTTAAAAAAAAAACAAAAACAAAAACAAAAAAAAAACTCTTAACCCTCTATATGTATTAACACCATTCCATTTTTAAGCCACTCCACATACAATCACATTATACGTTCATTTTTTATACAATATTCGAAAGGCAAACCAAAACCTAAATCTGCCCCCAATCCCGAACTCAGTCTATTGTTGGACTGTGGAGGAAGAAATCGCCTTGGCAACAGTTATATTACCACACCCGAGGAAACTGGACATGACGATTCAGCATAATTTTGAAACTCGGTTGTGAGTAGATTCCGTCAACAAACGGGTAACAACCATCGTACCAGAGATGCCATCACAGGAAAATATATGGCTCTCTGAACAAAGCTCATAATATTTGACAGGTTATTTAGAAGTGTGTTGAACAGCGATGGGGGGTTTAAACGAGGATGAGGCGATTGAGGAGGCCCGTAACAAGTACCGTATCGTAAACAACGATAACTATTCGAACGTTGTTATTTAGAGAGTTATGAGACATCGCTTTGAACTATAATCAGGTCTTTAATATTTATTTGTGGTTTTTAAGATTTTAATGTTATAACTTTTTATGTCATTTTTGATGTTATGTTTTTTATGTTATGTATTTTTTTAATGTTATATATTTTTTAGTATTATGTATTTTTATTTGTTTTATGTATTTTATGTTAAATTTAATTACAAATAAAAACAAAATAAAAAAACGATTGGGTAATAATTGGGGAAGTTTTATTCTATTTCCTGGTTGTTATTGGAGAGGGGGGGGGGTATTCTAACACATTTTGATGTGGCGCATAGATGACGCTAAGGTGGCAGAATGGAGCCCTGGCACCATCCAGCCTAAGGGGTGCCAATGGTGGTGGTGAAAGGTTGTAATATGAAGTTAAAATGTTGATGGGTATTTAAGAGCAACTCCTTATTTATGTTCTGAAGTTAAAATGTCCTTTTATATCTTTCTGATTAATCTTTTTAGTGCAGTTATACTCTGTTTATCTCTAGCATGACATTGCCGAGGGCTGCATTGCCCATGGGAAACGTATGGCTGTAAACCTTTGGATGGATGGAGCTTTCACTATTATCGAACAGGCACGTCTTCATTTAGGAGAGCAGCTGAATGTGATTTACAGTTTGCAACTTGAATATCTGAAATTGGATGGTGAATCTGCAGTGTCACAAATCCATGGCGGAACAGATGGAGTTGAAAAAATATAACTGGTATGTTGGTGTATGTGCAAAAACGCGTTATTTTCTTCGGCGTCACTCGCCTCTTAATTTATCAAGTCTGAAAACAAAACCACGAATAATTTGATAGGTTAATTTGGTGATAACGTTGAGTTTTACCAAAACATATGGGTTTTATATAGGGAAGAAAGGGGTGCAGGGTTTGTTTCTTATAGTTCGACAACATCTCCATGAAAAGTAGTTTGCTTTCAGGTTCAAATGGAGTATATCTGCGGATTATGGCTTAAAATCCTAGACCTTTTGCCAGATGCATAAATGGCTTGTAATTGAACTCGGTTTTTATTTTTGTCTGATATATTATTTTTGTCTGAAAGTTGGAGCTGTTAACTTGGCGATCGAAGATTCAGCAAGTTTGTTGTTTTCTTCAGTAAGATAAAACATCCGGCTGCATTTGCTCCATTTTTAATTTCTTTGTTTTTTGTTTTGTCTCACATCTGATACCCAATATTTGGTATCAGAGCTTGGTTGTTTGACCCAATTGTATGCCAAATTATTTCCTATTCAAAACCATGTTAGCCATAGCAACAACCTCTTAACCCTACAAATGATAAGTCTTTTTCTTTTCCAATGCCCAATTCCTAGAGTCATAAATTGCAATACCTGGGCAGCTGGGCTATTAAAATGGAGGCAACTATGGATATTAAAGACCATAAAGCATTTGAGGGTAATTTTAAGGACAATAATCATCATAAATTTTACTAAAATCATGTAATTCTTTTCAATCGAAAATCCAGATTTTAAAGAAACAAATCAAGTTCTACCTTTTAACAAGTGCAAGTGAAAAAGAGCACGAAGACGCTGCGAAGGTAGAGCTGCTATCGCCGGCGATTAGGAGGTCAAACAATAATGAGAATTCATGAAACATACTGATGAATTCTGGCAAGTGCTAACCTCCTAACCGACGCCAATAACAGCCCGAGTCTTATCAATTCATGTTCAATTGGGTACTAAGCAATCAGCCATTGCAGTTTTCCAGGTGCAATAAGTCTTTTCACTTCCTATAAAGATCACGATTCCTACTGTCACCAACGAATTCTAATCCACAATGCCCTCCTTATCCAAGGCATAACAGCCACACTCCATAGTTTGAGCGCACTATATATCTCTCTCTCACACACACACATCAAATTAAACAACTTTAAGGTAAAAAAAATACATTAATATTGTCATAAATATGCTACTTTTATATGTTTCCATAGTTATAGACTTATAGGTTCCAAGACAAGAACAAACATAAAACAAAACATAAGTTCACCACATACATAACTAAATCAAGTTGAACAAAACACATAATAAATGAAGTTCATCAGATTCCAGCATCAGCAGTGTACCTATACATACAAAAATATTACATTTTCGTATTTGAAAGTGGCAGTCGTTTTGATTACACATGTAAAACTAACGCACAAAATCAGTTTGTAAATTAGAAACTCAACGCTTTCAAACATGCATAGTAACTAGGGTTGTGAATTTCTGACACAACCTGAAAACACGAAATTCGTGTGTTTAGATTTAGTGTAAATGGTTTGGGTCAATTTCAGGTAGAAACCTCGAACCCGTTAGCTAAACGGGTCGGGTTCAAGCCAGCTCGGGTGGGTTGGCTGGTTGACCCATTATTATATCTTATTTATCATAATGTGTATGCCATATATTAAGTTTATTATGTATCCCATTCTATAATTATAACTTATAAAGATAAATTGACATAAGATTTTGTAATAAAATACAACTATTTTATATAATTTTTTGTATTTTATTTGTGAAAGTTTAATTTTAATATATCAATTTGCGAATAATATTACAAAAGTAATAAAAATCGACTTTAACGGATTGTGTTCGTGTCAACCCGCGAATATTTGGGTCATGTTTCGGTAAGGGTGTGAATTTCCGACACAAGCTAACACGAAACTCTAAACGGGTTCGGGTTGAACCCACCAACCCGTTTAGCTAAACGAGTCAGGTTTGGATCAACCAGTTTTACCCAATTATGTCATATTTTCTTATTTTGTTTAGTATTTTATGCCTTATATCTTTAAAAGAAACTGACATAAAATTTAACAACAAAATATATTTTTTATAAACATATGTATTTTTGTTGTAAAATTTTAATTTAAAAATAATATTATACGCAAAAAAAAAATAGAAAATTTAGAAGGTTTCGGGTCAAACGGGTCGTGTTCGGGTTTAGATGTCTTACACATTTTTCAACTTGAATTACATGTAAATTTTTGGGAGGTTCTGTTGGATCTAACCCGCCAACCCACGAACACGACCTGTTTATCAAAAACCCTAACAGTAACCACGGAATTTGAAATAACAATCAGATCCAAATTGTTCAAAAACAATCATACCTTAACGTCTCAAGGGTTATCAGGGGTCCAATCTCGGTTCGCTCCTTACTCAGTTGAAGGATCATCACGGCCCCAACCTTGGTTCGGTCCTAACTTGGCTAAAGGATTATCATGGGTCCAATCTTGGTTGGCTCCTGACTCGGTTAAAGGTTCTTCACGGGTCCAATCTCGGTACCCTCCTAACTCGGATAAAGGATCAGAGTTGGCGCCTTCTTCGTATAGGCGGCTGAGCTTATCTTTAAAACTCTGAAACTTAGACTCCTTGTCTTCATCATTTTCAAATACTTTACCATGTTTTTCGGCCCATGATTCGAAAATAACCTTCACGTCTTCGTCTGGGAGACGAAAAACGGGTGCGCAACACAAAGCTACGAAAAGACGAATTAAACAAAAGCAGTTAGGTTTACGGTTAATAGAATGGTGAATGAAATATATATATATATATATATATATATATATGTATATGTATACCTCTTGACTGAATAATAGGAGTGAAACGGAATAATCGTTGCAGGGAAGCTGATTTCTTCAAGAGCAGGGCCATTTTGGGAGGACAGGACGGTGGGTGTGTAAAGTGTAACCCTAATTGTTTATTGTTGTTATTGATATTTATTATAGTGAATTTTGTGAAATGGTCTTGTGGTTTATTCATTATGCACGTTTGGTCCCTAATGCACCTTGGGAATTCCAATCAAACCCGAAACGCTACACTGGGACAGGTAATTGACTATGGTTCCATGTGTAAGATTAGTTTTTTTCCATGGGTTTGGGACGAGTTTAGGTATATGTAATATATGTAACACATCCAATTATATTGTCATTTTGTGCTAAAAATACCAAAAATCGACATATATTGCATTTGTTATCTATGTATTTGAGTGTTTTTGTATGTATTTAAGGGCGTGTGTGTATAGGAATCAAATAAAAAAAACTTAATGTGATAACGAAATGAAGAAATGACATAATGAACATTAAACACTTTAACTCTTTTTACTAGGGGTGAGCATTCAAGAGCCGACCCGAAAAAAACCGAGAACCGTACCGATTATGGATTGTACCCGACCCGAAAAAATCACATATGGGTAACATGTCAGTTATGGGATTTGGTTGTGTTCGGTCTCGGGTTGGTTTCGGGTCGGGTAAGGGAAAAAAACCAAAAACCAATCTGGGACCAAAAAGAACATACCATATCATTATAATTTCTTATGAGTTAGAGATGAAAAGATCCAAGGATGATGTTTTCATCATTGGGATTTCTTTTTTATGTTTGGTAAAGTCAAGCTAGGATTTTAATTATGAAACCTTTTTAGAGAGAAAATATTACCAATATAGTCAAGTCATATATATACTGTTGTTTAATTGCAAATTCAGCATACAACAGTGGGTCGTGGGTCACCTTCAGCAACAAGTTTGATATAGCAGGTGCTTCATTAGTTTATAAACTATTTTTAAGGCAAAATCGTCTTAAAAACAACTAAAAATCGAATCAAAATCTGAAATCACTAAACCATATGAAACCCACAAAAAACAACACAAATCAAACCAACTAACCTGTAACAAATTAAAGTTGTTTAAACCAAGAAATTGGTCTGAAATCTGTGATTAATTGAAGTTGTTGAAGCTAATTGAAGTTGTTGAAGCTAGCTTCTTCACGGATCTGTAACAAGTTTGTAGTTTTCTTGATGAAAAGCTTCAAGGCTATGGAAAATCAAAGAATAGAAACCATCTTCTTCATGGGTTGGTTTTTATTGAAAGAACAGAGGAACCGTATACAATGGAACCGAGTACCGACCCATTATCTAGGGTTTCATTTCGGTCCAAGATATAGTGGCTGTTTGGTCTTTGGGTCGGGTCGGGTCAGGTCAGGTCAGGTCAGGTGAATTGCTCACCCCTACTTTTTACATTAATTATTATCTCTCTAATTAATTGTCATCATTATACACATTATCAGAATTTGTTCTACGCTTATCAAAATTCATCCTCTATATATCAAAATTATCGTATGTTAATTTACATATATCATGTTATTATAGGTTTATCCTATTCATATAAATATCTATCATACATATACGGATATACCTTACCCATATCGAAATTATTATTCACTCTAAATTAGGTTTTCTTAGACCATACGGAATGGAGGGGGAGAGGGGTATGAAGCGTCATGTGGCACTTGTGGGGCCCGTGTTTGAAGTGTGAAAATTGTGGTGCGTGGAAAAGGGGTTGAAGGGAATAATATTATATTATTTAGTTTGTGGGTTAAAGTTAAAAAAAATGGCCAATCAAAAAATTACAACTCACCTTCAACCCCCCCCCCCCCCCCAAGGCCAATGGGGATTCTGCCGCCCAAGGGGCTCACGCCCCTCTTCACGTGGAGGTGGGGATGGTGTAGGTGGGCGGGAATGGCTTTCATGCCATGTCCCCCCCCCCCCCCCCCGCCATTCGAACTGTCTTAGAACCACCAAAACACTAGCGGTACTTTAGAGTACTTTGCCTAGAACTTTTTTTTTTCATTTTTCATTTAAATAAAACAATCTTTAAAATTAAATTCAATAGTGTTTTTATAAATTTGTACAAATAATTAAGCCCATTAAGCAAAAACCAACCCATATCAAAATATAAAATCAACCAACTCCCTTGTTCTGGGGTTTTCCCTCCAAACTAATACCACCATCATCTTCTACCTTGTTTCTAGGTTTTCCCTACAACATCATGGCTACAAAGGACCATACCACATCTCCTTCATTATGGGTCAGATGCACATCAACGGGTTTGTTTTAAAAAATTAATGCTTCAGCTATCAAAAAATCATGGAATTCAACATTCTTTACTCGGTTATTCTTGTCGATACGGTTACCATTTGTCCGTTGCTGAAAGGGTGGTGATGGTGTTGTCGAGCGACAACCTTAGCCAAATACCCCTACTCGTGGAGTGACCCGCCCTCCCTAATGAATATTTTTAGAGTAATTTATGAGTCCATTGATAACATGTCATCGGAGAAAAGAAACCATTGAAAATATTTTCTTCTTCCACTTTTTCTACAAGACAGTAAATCAAACGAAATGATAGAAGATGAATATGTAACAGATAGAAATTTTGAAATCAAATGAAACGGATAGATCTAACGGTTCTTGTGATACAGAAACACCACACAAGAAACGATTAGGGCAAACTAAATGAGAATCAAAATACAGATACACCACTTGACTATAATCTAGGCTCCAAGAACACCATTCAAACATGCCAAGTTTGAACTAGCATGGAATAATATTAACTTAACTCATAATCCAATAAGTCAAATTAACACAAGAAATTTTCATTCATAAAACACCACCATTCACATTCAGAAGTTCTTTACATATAAAAAGAAACCTACTAACTCACGTCCTAAATCTAGGGAAACAAACAAACTAAAGTACTACTAATGAAGCAAGAAAAACAACTTGATAAAGCTTAGGAAATAACTGTCAAAACATGGAAATAAAAGGAGTGGAATAAGCCACTCATGGTGGTGCGTGGGTAGGGTCATGCAGGGTTTCATTTAACCACCGTCATGGGGCTCCATATGATCCAACTTGAGTCCACCGGATGGAGGTTAATGAAACCCTGCATGACCCTACCACGTCACCACATGAGTGGCTTATTCCACTCCTTTTAGTTCCATGTTTCGACAGTTATTTCCTAAGCTTTAATCTTTATCAAGTTGTTTTTCTTACTTCATTAGTAGTACTTTAGTTTGTTTGTTTCCCTAGATTTAGGACGTGAGGTAGTGGGTTTCTTTTTATATGTAAAGAACTTCTGAATGTGAATGGTGGTGTTTTATGAATGAAAATTTCTTGTGTTAAGTTGACTTATTGGATTTGAGTTAAGTTAATATTATACCATGCTAGTTCAAACTTGGCATGTTTGAATGGTGTTCTTGGAGCCTAGATTAGAGTCAAGTGGTGTATCTGTATCTTGATTCTCATTTTGTTTGCCCTTATCGTTTCTTGTGTGGTGTTTTTGTATCACAAGAGACCGTTAGATCTATCCGTTTCATTTGATTTCAAATTTTCTATCCGTTACATATTCATCTCCTATCACAACATTTTTGAAAAAAATAAAATAAAAACAAGCTTCAATTCATTATAGTTTTAACGATTAAAAACTCATGGATGAATAAACATGGACCACAATGTGTAATTTTCTCAAAAGTGTACCAAATATGAATTTTTGAATTATCAAAATGACCATTGGTATACTTAATTACCCAAAATTTATTAAAATTTTATTTATTAAATTTTTTACTTCAGGTATTAATGTGTTATATTTTCACTAAATACATATTTATTTAAAAAATAATTAAAATTTAAGACTACACGATGTGATAAGATACATGGATCGACATGCAAAATTCCCCTCCGAGACAAACAAAAACAATGGGGTGGTGGCTTGGAGGAGTTTTATTATTTATTTATTTTTTCAAATCAAACAACCAATCATAAGCGTTCATAATCTAACAACCAATCACAACCATCAACCTCACCCTCACATTTTACCCCACGCCGTTTGAGATATTCAAGCCCTACGGGGCCACGCTCCTTCCACGCCATATAGTGGTGGTGTGGAGGGGTTTCACACCTCTTCTACGACCCCACAACGTGTAATCTAAAATCTAAAAGAATACACTAGTTTAAACAAGGGCTCCATGTATTAGCACACCCCCATGTCGTATTTACACACCCTGCCCCATATACGTCGCGTCTAGGGTCAGTCATACGCAATATATGATGGTCTGACAATGATAGTGTTAAGGCCCCCTATATGTCACGTGATACATGATGTATAGATCTTAACATGACTATGATTAATGGGCATTAATAATATGTGGGAGCTTGTGCAACACTCTATAGTCTATACGCAATGTATAGAGGGGTGTGCAAACAATTACGGGACCCATTGCCAATTTACCACCACCCTAAATAAGTTCACCCATTGGTGCAATATAAAGATGGCTTGTCAATTGGTCATCTTCCATACGTTTCGTTGCTTCCCGAGACATGCATTACAGGGGTGTGTAGCCTCTACAATTTGTCTCTTCATTTTCTACTCTGCACACTAATTATTATATATATTGTAATACTGCCTCATAATTTCCCTTGCGTCTTATTATCTTTCTTCACCATCCTTGGTAGTTTTTGAAGGTTCGTGGTTTTCTCATAGCTTTCAATCTTTCATGAAAAAAGGTTATCAGTGTTTTTTATTATTTATACTAGTGGGAATGCCCGCGCGTTGCTGCGGGTGTCCTGAGTGATATCAGATTCAATTATGATGTCTATTACGAACCACAACCCATGCTAGATTTGTAACATTTTATTCCATTAAACGAAAGTAGTCGTAGAACCTATAACGTCACAAAAATACAACATAATCATGCTAAAAACAAAATATAAGTTTAGATAAAGATTGATCATCATAAAAGACAATAATATTAGATTGTCTCAAGTTCTACATATCTCTAGATTTGAAGATTTACCAAAGACCCTAGTTCAACAAAAAGAAACCATTGCTGTAGACTATACTGAGAATTATGATCCTTGTATTGTCTTACGCTAGTTCAACAAAAAGAAATCATTGCTGTAAACTATACTGAGAATTATGACCCTTGTATTGTCTTACGCTGTTGCTTCATATGACATGTAAAACATAAACTCGATTTATCATGCTTGTTAGTCATAATTACTTGGGTGGGTTGACTTTATTCTAGTATTGTGCAAGCTAGGTCTTGTACTACATTTAAATGGTCAATTTTTTGTATTTTTGCCTATGATACATCACATTGCTTCTTGGTTTAAAAAAGCGCGCCCCGCACAAAAGCGACAAGGTGTAAGCGCATCGCGCAAAGTGCAAAAACGTGGGTTTTCATACCCGAAGCGTACACTAATTATATAATTTGTTTTATATATCTCATAAGTTTTTAGCTCATTTACTCAAAATATAGCCATGAATAAGGTTTTTATGTGATTTTACCCATATGTACAAGCCAAAAACACCAAGTACAACATTTTTATGCATAAAAATACATGGTGTACGTGAGGCGCGCGCCTCAGGGTCAAAAGCGACTTAAATTTTGCCAAAAAAGCGCCTGAGGCGCACGCCTTTGGGAAATTGAGTAGACGCAAAGCCTTGAGGTGCCCTAGGCTGCGCCTTGCGCTAGGCGCGCTTTTAAAAACCCAGCATTGCTTATGTTGAGACGGTGGTTGTAGGTTACTGCAAAGTACATGATCCAACTGCCCTTTTTGAACATTTTTTATAGCGGGTATCGATCTGAATATTAATCTAGAGCCCGTGGAGGATGCATTTGTTACAAGAAAGAAATGGGAGTCCCAATCAAACAAAACAGAACTCACGGATCTCAAAATCAAGCATTTTCAGTCACCTCCAAATGTGAAACTTGGCCGCAAGTTCGAATCCTTCAGGCCCTCCTGGGACATTATTAATTCTGACTGCATGATCAGCCTCTTTTGAGTTTAATATCAATTTCCTTAAATAACCACACTTCGACACCAATGGAAACTGCATTTACAAAAAAAAAAAAAAAAAAAAAAAAAAACAAGTGTCAAACTTCATTTGCACAATCTATAACAACCAAAAGCTTCAAATGCCATCGAATCGTACCTTATGTAACGAAAACGAAACGCCTTGTACATGGATTGTAACATCACTCGAGATCTCTTGTGCGAATATCTTGCAAAAGTTTATAAAAAAAATAAAATATGTCAAACTTCATTGTATCCAATTTCTAACCGAAACAACAGGCGTACCTGGTTACTTGATCTTAGGGTCCTCGGACATCGATGCTTTGGCACAAAACTCGATTGAATCAATCAGGAATAACGAGAAATCCTCAAATTCTGCTGAAACTAAATAAAAGGATTAACGAATATAACTACAATACACATTTAATTATAATCAACCAAGTTGTACAATCAACATTATACGGTAATGGTTTCTTTGAAAGCAATAGAAATTTCTTTGAAAACTTAACAAGGCTGATTTGAAAAGAATCTGTTTGTCCAAATATTAATCTGATAAATGGAACAAGTTACAACAATCCCTAGGTTTAAGCACCCACTTTTGTTTCTTAGTTATAATAAGTGACAACAGTTGTCTTGTAGATATGTATTCTAAGATTAGTTTTGTCAAAGAACCTAGGCTAGGCTTGTATTTCAAAAGTCCCATTTCACTGCCCGACCCAACCCGCCTGTTTAACTTTCAAAATAGTTATTGCTAAGGCCTTCTGTCAAGTTTGAATTCATTTAGTAATTATTAGTGTATTAGTAATACTATTAGAAATAGAAAGATGGTTGTGCAAAAAGGTTATAGGTAAAAAGAGGTTTGGTTAAAAGATGAGTCATTCTTAAATTTTAATACGGGTCAGAATCACGGTTGATTTGATCTACAAAAACACAACCCCAAAACAGCAGGGGAGACGCACCCTTACAAACACATGGAAACATCAAAATCGAGCCAATTGTTCCAAGAGAAATTCTTGATCCTCGAACGCGAACAAACCCATAGAAATGTGTCCTCTTTTATTTGTTCCACCGTCACACGAGGGGGGATGAACTTACCCTCGAACACCTTAGCATTACGCGCGATCCAAATCCTCCAAAATGTGGCACAAGCGATGGTATGAACAAGCCGCTTCCAAGATTTTGACCCGGGGCTGCTGTGAAAAATGTCCAAAAGGTCCTTGATATTCGACACATGATCAGGAAAGGGAATTCTAACCCACACAAAAATATGCCACCAAATAATCTTAGCCATCAAGCAGTTAACAAACACGTGTCCCGGTCTTCCTCATGTAAGCCACATCGATCACACCTCGGGTCCAGGAAAGACAAACCTCTAGCGATCAACTCAGACTTAGCTGCAATCTTACCTAGAACCACCCTCCACACCAATATATTACTTTTCGGAGTCGCCCACGAGTTCCATCGAAAATCCAACACATAGGCGATCAAATCCGAGGCCGTCAAAACCTCTTGCCTGACTCCCTTAACGGAATACTGAACCCATAGTTATTAGCCCAAGACCAGCAATCCTTGCCCCCAACAATAGATACATGACTCGGCAGCAGACGCAGATCAATAACCTGAGGAAGATCTGACCGACCTGAATACCAAGCCTAGTCCCATCGCCTAACGCCTAGGTTTTCGAAAACTAAACAACTTGAAGCGCCTCTCGCATTTTTAAACCAAGCATGTTATTATTTTCCTTTTCAGCTCTCCCAATTTGTATTCAGCCAAACCTCTTTTTTTTCCAAACTTTAGTTAAAGATATATATTTTTTTAAAATAAAAATGATCTCAGAGATTTTATGTAATTAAAATACTCTATGGGTGAATTTCGCCCGTTTGACCCATTTCCCTATAAGCTAATTCCCAATAGAAATCAAACATAACCTGAATCGGTTCATTTATTTCAGTCCATATGACAGAAAAAACGAAATGGAAATGAAAAATGTTTCAGACCAATAGTGATTACCTGAAGGGTCCTACCACCACTCGTGGTTTCAACATCATCCGAAACACTTACAACGGTCCATGGATCATCAACATTCCAATGGAAGTCTACCACTTTGTCCCTGGATTACATCAAACACAAACAACAATCACTAAACACTTAAGAATGTTACAGAATCTATACAAGTTTCACATGACCAAGGCAGTTTTTGTTCCGAGTTAAACTCTTTCTAAATGTAGTAACAGAACATAAAAAAGTACTCTCCATCCCATAAAAAATTACATTAATTGACTTTACTTATTGGTCATGCGTTGACTCTATATTGATTACCTTGTTCAACAAAACAAAGGACATAATGAGATCATAAAATCTATTTATGATAATGATAATTAAGCAGTTTGCAACTGAAAGTTTCTCAAAATAAAATAAAAAGTGTCATCTTAAGTCTGGCATCTGAAGACGGTAATATATGCAACCAAGTTCCTATAACTTTAAAACAAATTTAAATCATATAGATTACTGGAATTGAACCTGTGTCCACAATGTTTAAAGAACAACCTTGGAGTAGCATTTGGAGCCCCACGTTCTATCTTTTTACCAACCTGCAACATAAATACTAAAAGTTAAGACAATGAAGTAGCTTGCACTTTTAAAGTTTGAATTTAAAGCACCCTTTATTTTTATATGTTTCAACTTAAAAAACTCAACCTGTTCATAATCCTATATACTAACACAGGCATCCTCTGCTGAGCTTTCAAAGACAGAAGACTTGTCTGGACACCACTGTAACATATATAAAATTTCAAGACAAAGCATGGAGGTTTACAATAAAAAAATATAAATAAAGAAATACTTAAATAAAAAACAAGTAATACCTGAACACATAGAACAAGAGCTTTGTGTTCTTCAAACTTATGAACAGGAGAACCAACTCCATCAAAAGTCAGGTTTCGGCGGTCAAACATGCAAACTGAGTGGTCAGCTGGCCTGAAAATTGCATCACAGAAAGATAAAACATCAAACTTTATATAAATCCTTCTTACTCATGCTCCCAGTGTCTCGAAAAACCAAAAAGAAAAAAGAAAAAAACCTTCTACAAATTAACAAAATTTATCGCTTATCTAATCTTTAAACATCAAAGGAAAGCATCATGAGGATTCCAATCAACACAGTGAACATCAACATTGTGTGTTTTTTCAACCTAATTTAAAGAAAGAAAGAAAGACAAATGAACCCACGTCAGATTATATAGATTAGAAGAAAACATTATATTTCGTATAAATTGTAGTATGTAATAACTACTAAAATTAATAAACCAACATATTTGCAACTAACCTTCATGATCGGGTTGGTTCCAACTCTTGCATCCCACAATATCAAGCAAGAATCATCTCCAACGCTACAAAACTCATGTGTAGTTGGTAAACATACAGATAATTTAATACCCTATAACCCATCTTTATAATACGAGACTCAATAAAAATCAAACACTAAGGCAATAAAGACTTGTAAACAAAGTGATACAGTAAACACCCTCGCATAAGAAGTTGCTACATGTATAGTATGATAATTGATTATGCTATGCATCAAATCAAATTTGTTGGATTGAAATTGATCAGAAAGAACATTTCACAAGGGATGCCATTTAACACTAATAATTTGAAATTGCACACTAACATTAAGCAACATACTACAAAAATAACACATGAATAACCATTTACTCACATCTGTAAACAAATTTTGCAAAATTGATCTTGAAATATGTGATTGCACACTAATCTTTTTTTCCTCTTAAAGATATCCACCTTAAATCAGACATCAATGGTATAACACGCAGGGTGAATGGCGATGCTGAAAACCGGCAATTTAATTGGAGGGTTTCATATAGCTGAAGAGGCATGGAGGAGGTGAAATAGATTCTTGTCCATTCTCATTCATATTCAATTGGGAAAACGAAACAGCTTGGGTTTCTTTACTACATTCACTCAAGAGCAGGGTAACGGAAGAGGTGGTAATGAGGAGATGGTTTCATAAACAATAAACAATTAAGGGGCAGAGATGGAAATGAAGGGTAAGATTGTAAAAATGTTTTGATCTTATTAAGGAGGGAGATGGTGAAATGTCTACATTGCCCTTCTATGTGTCTTAATTGTCACCAACATCCCCATAATACCCTTAGATTTCTTGCTTAAATATGTTGTACATGTTGCTTCTTAAATTGTATGGAAATGAAAATTACCAAATGGGCCATCACTCCTCCTTAATAAGATAATATAGATATTTAGTACATAAACAATATTTTTCAAAATTTGTTTCAGGTATTAAATAATATTGTTCAAAGTTAGCCAACGTTTCAAATTAAGATGGTACAGACGTACAGTTTCCATTTTTGTTGTTTTCTGTTCTTTTTTTTTTATCATATATGTAAGGAAGTTATTGATGAAAAAAAATATATATATGAATACCCATTTTTATGTTGTATAAACTATAAACTATACATATATTATTATTATTATTATTATTATTATTATTATTATTATTATTATTATTATTTACTTTGTTTTGCAGGGAGGAGGTTCAATCATGTCAAAAGGTTGCATAACTCATGGACCATGGGGTGGTCCACATGGCAAAGAATGGGTTTATATGCCTGAAGGTTTTATAAAAAAGATAAAGATTAGTGTTAGGTATGGATGTATAGTTGACTCAGTCAACTTGCAAACTTACCTAACAACTGGCGAAACCATGAACTCTTTTTTTGGCGGCAAGGGTGGCGACCGAACCTATACGGTAACGAATATTACTGTTTAATGTGTTGCACACACATGTGACATGTTGATATGTTATAGAGTTTTCCTTTTAGTTACAAGATATGTTTACTATTGTGCAGATATGCATTGAATATCCAAATGAGTATTTGATGTCAATAAGTGGGACAATAGGTCACATTGACGGAATTAAGGTAGTGATGTCGATATGTTTTAACACGAACCAGAACCGTTATGGCCCGTATGGTACACGTAGTGGCACGCCTTTCTCGTACGATGGCAAAGGCGGGGTGATTGTAGGATTTCATGGTCGCGCTGATAAATATCTTAACGCGATTGGTGTTTATGTGATGCCTAAATCATTTGCGTTAGGTTCAGCTTCTACATATGAAGACAAACTCGTGACTGAGGTATATTCTTTAGTTTCTAAGAGCCTCTTGATTAATGATGGGAATTTAATTGTTACCAATGGTTGTTTCCTTTGTCTGTGTGAAGTTGAAATGAGTATCTTTTTTATTATTGTTTTTACATACGATTATTTGCCTCATAATGCTAAATGAGGAGAACTCATAATCCAATAAGTCAAATTAACACAAGAAAATTTAGTTTGTTACTTCATTATCAAGTTGTTTTTCTTACTTCATTAGTAGTACTTTAGTTTGTTTGTTTCCCTAGATTTAGGACGTGAGGTAGTGGGTTTCTTTTTATATGTAAAGAACTTCTGAATGTGATGGTGGTGTTTTATGAATGAAAATTTCTTGTGTTAAGTTGACTTATTGGATTTGAGTTAAGTTAATATTTATACCATGCTAGTTCAAACTTGGCATGTTTGAATGGTGTTCTTGGAGCCTAGATTAGAGTCAAGTGGTGTATCTGTATCTTGATTCTCATTTTGTTTGCCCTTATCGTTTCTTGTGTGGTGTTTTTGTATCACAAGAGACCGTTAGATCTATCCGTTTCATTTGATTTCAAATTTTCTATCCGTTACATATTCATCTCCTATCACAACATTTTTGAAAAAATAAAATAAAAACAAGCTTCAATTCATTATAGTTTTAACGATTAAAAACTCATGGATGAATAAACATGGACCACAATGTGTAATTTTCTCAAAAGTGTACCAAATATGAATTTTTGAATTATCAAAATGACCATTGGTATACTTAATTACCCAAAATTTATTAACATTTTATTAAATTTTTTAGTTCAGGTATTAATGTGTTATATTTTCACTAAATACATATTTATTTAAAAAATAATTAAAATTTAAGACTACACGATGTGATAAGATACATGGATCGACATGCAAAATTCCCCTCCGAGACAAACAAAAACAATGGGGTGGTGGCTTGGAGGAGTTTTTATTATTTATTTATTTTTTCAAATCAAACAACCAATCATAAGCGTTCATAATCTAACAACCAATCACAACCATCAACCTCACCCTCACATTTTACCCCACGCCGTTTGAGATATTCAAGCCCTACGGGGCCACGCTCCTTCCACGCCATATAGTGGTGGTGTGGAGGGGTTTCACACCTCTTCTACGACCCCACAACGTGTAATCTAAAATCTAAAAGAATACACTAGTTTAAACAAGGGCTCCATGTATTAGCACACCCCCATGTCGTATTTACACACCCTGCCCCATATACGTCGCGTCTAGGGTCAGTCATACGCAATATATGATGGTCTGACAATGATAGTGTTAAGGCCCCCTATATGTCACGTGATACATGATGTATAGATCTTAACATGACTATGATTAATGGGCATTAATAATATGTGGGAGCTTGTGCAACACTCTATAGTCTATACGCAATGTATAGAGGGGTGTGCAAACAATTACGGGACCCATTGCCAATTTACCACCACCCTAAATAAGTTCACCCATTGGTGCAATATAAAGATGGCTTGTCAATTGGTCATCTTCCATACGTTTCGTTGCTTCCGAGACATGCATTACAGGGGTGTGTAGCCTCTACAATTTGTCTCTTCATTTTCTACTCTGCACACTAATTATTATATATATTGTAATACTGCCTCATAATTTCCCTTGCGTCTTATTATCTTTCTTCACCATCCTTGGTAGTTTTTGAAGGTTCGTGGTTTTCTCATAGCTTTCAATCTTTCATGAAAAAAGGTTATCAGTGTTTTTTATTATTTATATATTTAGTACATAAACAATATTTTTCAAAATTTGTTTCAGGTATTAAATAATATTGTTCAAAGTTAGCCAACGTTTCAAATTAAGATGGTACAGACGTACAGTTTCCATTTTGTTGTTTTCTGTTCTTTTTTTTTTATCATATATGTAAGGAAGTTATTGATGAAAAAAAATATATATATGAATACCCATTTTTATGTTGTATAAACTATAAACTATACATATATTATTATTATTATTATTAATATTATTATTATTATTATTATTATTATTATTATTATTATTATTATTATTATTATTATTATTTTATTATTATTACTTTGTTTTGCAGGGAGGAGGTTCAATCATGTCAAAAGGTTGCATAACTCATGGACCATGGGGTGGTCCACATGGCAAAGAATGGGTTTATATGTCTGAAGGTTTTATAAAAAAGATAAAGATTAGTGTTAGGTATGGATGTATAGTTGACTCAGTCAACTTGCAAACTTACCTAACAACTGGCGAAACCATGAACTCTTTTTTTGGCGGCAAGGGTGGCGACCGAACCTATACGGTAACGAATATTACTGTTTAATGTGTTGCACACACATGTGACATGTTGATATGTTATAGAGTTTTCCTTTTAGTTACAAGATATGTTTACTATTGTGCAGAAATGCATTGAATATCCAAATGAGTATTTGATGTCAATAAGTGGGACAATAGGTCACATTGACGGAATTTAAGGTAGTGATGTCGATATGTTTTAACACGAACCAGAACCGTTATGGCCGTATGGTACACGTAGTGGCACCCTTTCTCGTACGATGGCAAAGGCGGGGTGATTGTAGGATTTCATGGTCGCGTTGATAAATATCTTAACGCGATTGGTGTTTATGTGATGCCTAAATCATTTGCGTTAGGTTCAGCTTCTACATATGAAGACAAACTCGTGACTGAGGTATATTCTTTAGTTTCTAAGAGCCTCTTGATTAATGATGGGAATTTAATTGTTACCAATGGTTGTTTCCTTTGTCTGTGTGAAGTTGAAATGAGTATCTTTTTTTTATTATTGTTTTACATACGATTATTTGCCTCATAATGCTAAATGAGGAGAACTAATGAAATGAATGATCGACACTAAATCAATAGTCCAACTATATAACAGCAAAATGGACTATTTAGGATTTTTTTTGTGGGTAACATCCGAACGCAGAACCGAATAAGTTCACTCAGGTTCGGCTATAACTGTATGTCGGGTTCTGCTAGTTTCTCGGGCCGGGTCGCTTCAGTTAGGGTTCACTTATTGGGTTCGGGTTAAAAAGGATGACCCTACCCAACATGCCATAAAAAATTACAAAAATTGAGACCCAAAATTAGTTACATGGTTTGCCACCTCTTTTTGTTTACTAACATTATTATTATGTATTTTAAACAATTTTTTAGGTGCAAAACTTGCAATCTCAAGTGGATATTTTGCATAACCGTGTTGAAGAGCTTGAGAGGAAATGCAAAGACAACTAGCCGAGCTATTGAAACAATTTGGTAATCCAAGCAATCCTCTACAATAGTCTAGTTTAAGTTTATTGTCTTTTTTGGTTGAACTTGTAGTTTGCTAACGGTGTCCTGTTTTGTGGGGAACTTGTAATTTGACAACAGTGTCGTATTTTGTGGGTATGCTCGTAATTTGATAACGTTCTATTTTGTAGTTGAACTTGTGAACGGATTAGGATAATCGTATCTTATTTGCAGATTAATAAGTAAACATGATTTTTATATAAAAAAATCATCATTTTAAGTGGAAAAAACAATTGGATATTTTTTGTTCTTTTTATTATTTTTTTATATTTAAAATAGTTTGATCGTAAAAAGTAGGATATATTATATACTTACAAAATTTGAAATCTTACCGACTAGATTTTTCCAACAAAAGTCACTTCGTCGGAAGGTTGTTTTCCGACAAAATGCAACAAAAAGCTTGGGGTGGTGGCTTGGAGGAGTTTTATTATTTTTGTTTCAAATCAAACAACCAATCATAATCCTTCATAATCTAACAACCAATCACAACAATCAACCTCACCCTCACATTTTACCCCACGCTGTTTGATATCTTCAAGGGGTGTGCAAATAATTATGGGACCCATTACCAATAATAGGGGTGTGCAAATAATTAAGGGACCCATTACCAATTTACCACCACCATAAATAAGTTCACCCATTGGTGCAATATAAGATGGCTTGTCAATTGGTCATCCTCCATACGTTTCGTTGCTTCCCGAGACAAGCATTACAGGGGTGTGTAGCCTCTACAATTTGTCTCTTCATTTTCTACCCTGCACACGCCGCCGTAGCTTTGTACGGTGAACAGTTGGAGTAAATTGGGATTGATGGTGCTGTATGTGATTAAAAAAATATAGACTAAATGTGAAGGGATTAATGAGGAACTGTTGTCTACCTTACTTCATTGGTTACATTGAGTTACTAAACAGTTTTAGTGGTAAATCATTTTGTTCGTTGGTCATCATGATATCTCCGCATTTTCATCTACGGCTTGATAAAGAACTGTAATGGTAAATGTTTTTATATCATAGGGCATATGAAGACAAACTTGTGACCGAGGTACATTCTTTAGTTTCTATGAGCCTCTTGATGTGATGGAAATTTAATTGCTAGTTTGCTAGCAATGGTTGTTTCCTTTGTCTGTGTGAAGTTGAAATGGGTATCTTTCTGATTATTGTTTTTACAAATGATTTATTCATTCAATTTGGTTCACTACGAGTCAGGTGCCCTGCCGGGTCAGGGTGGGTTTGGGTCGGAACAGACCAATTAAAAAATGGTTATATTCGACTAGGTTCAGGTCAAAACGGGTTATATGGGCTGCGAAATGAGACGTTTAGGATGGCATATCATCGCAAAGGTTTAACGCTCTATTTCAAAGCCAAAAAACAGTAGATGACCATGTGTATGTCAAACTTATAAACCATGTGTGTTTCAAAGCTAAAAAGATTATCGTAAGCATACGATTATTTGCCTCATAACGCTAAATGAGGAGAACTAATGAAATGAATTATCGACACTAAATCAATAGTCCAACTATATAACAGCAAAATGGACCATTTAGGATTCTTTTTTGTGATTTGTGGGTAACATCCAAACACAGAACCGAACAAGTTCACTCAGGTTCGTCCATAACTGTATGTCGGGTGCTGCTAGTTTCTCGGGCCTGGTCGCTTCGGTTAGGGTTCACTTATTGGGTTCGGGTTAAAAAGGATGACCCTACCCAACATGCCATAAAACTTACAAAAATTGAGACCCAAAATTAGTTACATGGGCTTGTTTTGCCACCTCTTTTTGTTTACTAACATTATTATTATGTATTTTAAACATTTTTTTAGGTGCAAAACTTGCAATCTCAAGTGGATATGTTGCATGACCGTGTTGAAGAGGTTCAACAAGAAATGAGAGAAGAAATGCAACGACAAGTAGCCAGGCTATTGGAACAGTGGCGAAGCTTGACTCGAAGGTTCGGGGGGTCGGAAGTCACCTGGGGTTTGGAAGTCACTAGTTTCGGGGGGTCGAAACCCTATATTTTCAAAATTTTCTATATGGATACTATATAATCGGAACTTTTGCGTGAAAATGCAGGGGGGTCGGCCGCCCCTCCCCGCCCAACTAAGCTGCGCCACTGTATTGGAACAATTTGGTAATCCAGGCAATCCTCCACCATAGTCTAGGTTAAGTTTATTGTCTTTTGTGGTTGAGCTTGTAGTTTGCTAATGTTTTCCTAATTTGTGGGGAACTTATAATTTGACAAGAGTGTTGTATTTTGTGGGAAGCTCTTAATTTGATAACGTTCTATTTTGTAGTTGAACTTGTGAACGGATTATGATAATCGTATTTTATTTATAGATTAATAAATAAACAGGATTTTTATAAAAAAAATCAGCATTTTAAGCGGAAAACAATTGGATTCTTTTGTTCTTTTTATTATTTTTTTATAATTAAAACTAGATTTTATCCCGGGAACATCCCGGGGTTGAAAAATATAACAATTCTAATATACTAATACTTCTTTTGATTAAGTATACCTATGCATCTTTAGAAGAGTAAAATACCAATGATAGCATGGCGAATGGGCTGAATTTCAACATCGTAGATAAGAACCTGATTTAAAAGAAAAAAAACATGATTAATGAATAACCTAAACACTTTGTGTTTTTTTCCCGTATGAACGAAACCCCACAAAAAATAGTCGTTTTTTTCTCCATTTTTTATATAGCACTATGGTACTCGTTGGAAAGATAATAAAACGCTCGTTAATTTGGTGTAATTTTTTCTTTAGAAAATCTCGTATATAAAACATATTAACGTTTAAAAATTATGAGAGGAAACATAAGAGAGAAAAAATTAAATTTGTTTTTAAATTTTTTTTCCTAAAAAACTCAATATAATTTTAGTATATTAGGTTTTATATATATTATTTGTTTTTTTTTAATTTGCCACATGACATGACACATGGCACACTCAAGGAGGAGAATGCCTCCTTGAATGTCATGTCATTAAAATTGTTTTCTTTTATTATATATAGTTCCGGGGTTGAGAAATCTATTATGATAGCTTTTATCTCGGAGCATCCCGGGGTTGAAAAATATAACAATTCTAATAATACTAATACTAATAGTAATAATTATTACTCTTGTAATTAAATAAATTAAAAATAACATTGGTATAAGGTGACACCATGTGTTGCAGTGTTGCGCAATTCTTTCTCCTAGCTTCTCTTGATAAAGTATATCTATGTATCTTTAGAAGAGTAAAATTCCAATGATAGCATGGCGATTGGGCTGAATTTCAACATCGTAAATAAGAACCTGGTTTAAAAGAAAAAAAACATGATTAATGAATAACTTGAACACTTTGTGTTTTTTTCATGTATGAACGAAACCCCACAAAAAATAGTCATTTTTTTCTCCGTTTTTTATATAGCACTATGGTGCTCGTTGGAAAGATAATAAAACGCTCGTTAATTTGGTGTAATTTTTTTTCTTTAAAAAATCTCGTATATAATAGATATTAACGTTTAAAAATTATAGGAGGAAACATAAGAGAGAAAAATTTAAATTGTGTTTTAAATTCTTTTTTTTCTAAAATAACTCAATTTAATTTTAGTAGATTATATTTTTTATATTATTATTTGTTTTTTTTTTAATTTGCCACATGGCATGACACACGGCACATTCAAGGAGGAGAATGCCTCCTAGAATGCCATGTCATTAAAATTGCTTTCTTTTATTATATATATATATAGATAGATATAGATAGTTTGGTCGTAAAAAGTAGGAAATTATATACAAAATTCGAAATGTTATGTTGGAAAATGGTTGGGAAAAACAAAAATGTTTGGTCGGAAATACGTAACAAAGTTAATAAAAATAAATAAAAGGAAAAGTAGAAAATTAATCACAACTGGCTTGGGCGGGAGATAGGTCATATTTTTAGTAGTGTGACAACGTCGAGAGACACAAGCCCATGGGGAGTTTGTGGAGTGAAACCTTGGGCTAATGAGTCTTCACAAATCTTCAAAGTGTAAGACTGTCCGGAGTTGGTGTGGGGGGAGAACTCCTTCAAGCCCACTACACCACTCCGGTTGGGCGTGGAAGGGGAAGCCCTTGGGGGGAGAAAACCCACTAGCATGGGGCGAGAAAGATATTGGGATGGAATTTTTTTTTGTTTTTGTTTTAAATTTAACACAATATAATATTATTTCCTTCACCCCTTTCTTCACTTTCACTCTTTACAATTTTAACCCTTCAAACACGGTCCCCACAAATACCACATGACCCATCACGCCCCTCTTTCCCCCTCCACTCCGGATAGTCTAAAAGTTTAAAAAAACATGACAAAAACCCTAGCCTTTACAATGAATTCAAAAACTTGGCCAATGAACAAATTTCATACAACTCACTCTACTAACATAAAAATATAAATAGTCATTTTTCATGCAAATTAATTTGTCGTAAGACTGTACGTGTAGTGTGTAGTAGATGTGCCTAATAATCTAAGATATGGGTGTAAATGTGTCGAGCTTAAATGAGCTCAAGCCAGAGCCAAAAATCAATCTCGTTTAATAGACGAGACGAGCCCGAGCTTCGTTTATCGCCTTCAAGCCGGCTCGCAAGCCTAAACGAGCCAACTACATATATAATTTTTAATTCATTTATTAAATATGTATTTATTAATAACATAAATTAATTAATAAATACTCACTCCGTCCCAATTTAAATGTCATAGGTCCAAAAAAACACGCATTTTAATAAATCTTTTGTTTGTATGTGGTAAAATGACAATAATATCCTCAAAAGTGGTGATCGTGTTTTGTCTTTTATGGGCAAAACTGGAATTGCATTTCTATTTTGAAAATGGACATTTAATTTGGGACAACCAAAAATGGAAAGAATGACATTTAAATTGAGACGGACTGAGTAATAAATAAGCCAAGCCTGACCAAGCTTAAGCTTATAAACTACCTACGAGCTGAGCTTTCATAGGTAAAACAAGCTCGAACTTAACACAGCTCGTTTACACCCTAGCCAAAACATCCGTGTCACCACTTCACTAGCCCAAAGGCATTGCCAAACCAAAACAAAACTGAAGGAGCGTGAAGGGCAGCAAGGCCTTTGGGGGCTACCATGTTAACAAGAATGAGGGTAGAATGGTGCGACACCACAATTTTCTCCCGCTAATCATTATATGGTGTGGAAACCGGTGTATGATATTTTTTAGGCCCGTCGTTCTAAATGGAAAGCGTCTTGTCTCTCTATTAGTGGAAGGATCACTCTTATCAAAGCGGTTTTGGAATCACTTCCTGTTTATTATTTCTCTTTATATAAAGTGCCTTGTAAAATGATTAATGACTTGGAGTCGATGATAAAGAAATTTCTGTGGGGCGGATCTACAGAGTCGAGTAAGATGCATTGGGTTGGATGGGATCGTGTGACTCTTCCGAAACGCAAAGGTGGTCTGGGATTATCTAAACTCAGGATTATTAATGATGCGTTGATATCTAAATGGGCTTGGCGCTTTAAAGCGGAAAATGATTCTTTGTGGAAAAAAGCTTATTAGCGTTTTTCACTTCAGCAGAAAAAAATTGGGACTTCATCCCTATGAGGAAGAACCTAAATGGTGGTGAAGGTTATCAACAGAACCATTATATCTGGTACCCCTTTGCGACAGTCTTTTAAAGGAATTGTGGGAAACGGCCAAGCGATTTCGTTTTGGTGTGAACCGTAGCTACAGAGTACTCCCTTGAAAGATGTTTTTCCTCGTTTGTTTAGGCTGGATAGGAGGAAAAGATGCTGCATCAGCGATAGGTTTCGGCAAGAGGGACAGGTCTGGATGTTTGTAGGGGACTGGATCAGGGCACCAGAATCAGGTCAGGAGGCGGCTGATCATTTTCAGCTGAACAGCCTGTTATCTGTTGTTCGTCTTTCCAGTAGCAGGGACACATGGAGCTGGGTTGGTGCTGCCTCGGATGGGTTCTCGGTTGGGGTGGTTAGACGTTTATTACAAGGAGACGGTGAGGCGACACAAAATTTTGCTATGGAATGGTGCAAACGGGTGCCATTGAAATGCAATGTTTTTATGTGGCGAGCGAAGATGGAGAAAATTCCAACTTTGATGGCGCTCAAAAAAATAGGAACATTCAAGTCGAGGAAGATATGTGTCCCTTATGTGATTCGACAGAAGAAACAGCGACCCATCTGTTTACTTCCTGTGTGTTTGTAGCGATCCTTTGGGAGCATGTTAGCAGGTGGTGCAAAGTGCAAAGATATTTTAGTTTTTCCATCAAAGATCTTTTGGAGTTTCACTAGCATTCGGGGCTTAAAAGAATCGAGCAACAGATCCTTCATGGTATCATCATCATAGGTTGTTGGAGCCTATGGAGAGCGGGAAATCGGTTGAAGTTTGATAACAAGACAGTTCGTATGGAAGACATAATAGGGGAAGTTAAAGCGATGGGTTTATTATGGACCAAGCATAGGTCAGCTCAAGACCATATAGAACAAATTGGTGTAATTTTAATTGTATGTGATTGTTGTGTTGTTTGCCGCCCCGTTTGTGGGTTGGTGTTTTTTTTAATAAAATTTACCTTTAAAAAAATGATTAAAAGATAATTGCGTTTTCAATAAATGTATAGTTTAGTTAAAGCTCAGCTCAATGTGATGCGATCATGGATCTGGACTCTGGGTATCTAAGCTTGGTAAGGGTGGACAACATGCACCCCATACTACCCTTTGTTCCACCAATCATATATTATCAACTTAATTTTATCTTAAATTACCCTAAAGCATCTTATTTTGTGACAGCACTTCCTCTCTATGTCTCTCAATGGTTTGTATTTTTATTATGTATAGAATAAAAAAATACAATAAAATGAAGGATTCATTAGGATTATCAAATTTGGAAAAATGCCTAACGAATATGTAGTCGTATCAATGAACTGGCACCAGCTCCTGCACCCATTCACCGCCTCAGCCTGCTCGCAACTCGCAGTGGTGTAATTGGGCAAGTAGGGGTACCCGACCATGTTATCTAACTCCACACCCGTCTACCCTATTGCTATGTTACCGAGTTTCATTTCTCTTCTTTTTCTTTCTATCCATTTCCTTGCGGTATTTTTTTTGTGTGTCTCTCTCTAAAAACACAACAAATATCCAACGACCCAAGATTAATCAGATCTTTTGAGGTTTAATAAGGTTTAACCTTACAACAAACACGCTTCAAAACACTTCCATTTGCACACCACCACCACTTCCCACCACCACAACAATGTCCACCACCACAACCACAGCCACAACCACCACCTCTCTCACCACCACCTCCCTCACCACCCACCTAACCCTCCTCACCTTCTTCTCCTTCACCACCAACTACTGCCTCTACAAATCCCGCCGCCTCAAACCCCCACCCTCACCTTCAACCCGACCCGGCAAAATATTATTCCTCTCACAAACCGGCACTTCCAAAACCCTAGCCCAACGTCTCCACACTCTCTTAACCACCAACAACCTCCCCTTTGACCTCGTTGACCCTACAACCTACGAGCCAGAAGACCTTCATAAAGAAACCCTAGTCATATTCATTGCCTCCACGTGGCAAGACGGTAACCCACCTTCTAACGGTGTGTTTCTATCCAATTGGTTGAATGAGAGTGCTGAGGACTTTAGAGTTGGGTCTTTGTTGTTAAATAAGTGTAGGTTTGCTGTGTTTGGTGTTGGGAGTAGAGCATATGGAGATGGATTGTTTAATAAAGTGGGACGCGGTTTTCGGCCAAAATGCGGGCGCTTGGGGCCGTCGAGATTGTTGGTTTGGGTGAAGGGGATGTGGATGAGGGGGAATTGGATAGGGAGTTTGGTGTTTGGAGTGAGGAGGTGGTTCGGGTTTTGAAAAGCGGGGAATTAAAGGTGAATGAGAGTAGTTTAGTTGATGATGGATCGGATTATGACGAGGAAGAGGAGGAGGAGGATTATGAGGATGAGGAAGAGGAGGCGGAGACGGAGATTGTCGATTTGGAAGATATTGCGGGGAAATCGGTTAGAAAGAAGGATATGGGGATGGTTGAAAGTAATGGGAAAAGATGGAGAGAAAGTGATGGTGACTCCGGTGATTCGGGTAGTTTGACGAAACAGGTATAGTTGTGATTCATTTTGTTTGTTAAAAGTTGTTAGGTGATTGTATTTGGTGTGTTTTTTATGGTATGGTTTTGTCTTAAATGGATGTTTTTGATGTGTGGATTGTAGGGTTATAAGATTGTTGGTTCGCATAGTGGTGTTAAGATATGTAGGTGGACGAAATCACAGCTCAGAGGGCGTGGAGGTTGTTATAAGCACTCGTTTTATGGAATCGAAAGTCACAGGTTTGTTGGTTGTGTGTCATTCATAATTGTATTCTTGGTTTAGGAACGCACGCATCAAGCGCGTATAAAGGCTGATGCGCTTGATGTGGTGATGAAAACGCATCGTTGCAGTTGATGCGATGCGTTTCCATGATTGTATGATGCGGCGTCTTTTGCTGTTGACCAGTATCTTTGAACAAATTAGACCATCGTCTGCAATGGGTATGACGATCGATTGACCAATGGCTTTGAGTATTTGAACAAAAGATGATGATTATATCTTATATTATTATACTGTTTAAAAGGGAACAAGTTAAATATTATTCTGTAAATATTTGTTAAGATTTTCTTAATAAAGAATGCTTCGCATACGTGATGCGTGCCTCGTGCATCTTTTTTTTGGGATCAAAACACCTATGAGCACCACACGCATTTTAAAACCAAGCACCGTATTGAATCCCATACCAAAACAATCGATCCAAGTACACGTGGTTCGATCATTATAACAAAAAACTAGACCATGCATGAAAAATTGGTCATCATAATCAAAGTTAACAGTAACAGGACGTAAGCAAAGATGAAAACTAGTCATCATCTTTCATCAGATTAAAGAACATATTTTATCATCATTATTAAAAGTGTGGTTTGTAATTTTGATTATATCCATTTGGTGGGCAATGGTGATATATAAAGATGTTTTTTGTCTACTCTCTATAATTACAGTGAAGTGAAATTTTAGTTTTTCATGGCAACAGGTGTATGGAGGCAACGCCAAGTTTGGCGTGTGCAAATAAATGTGTTTTCTGTTGGAGACATCACACTAATCCTGTTGGAAAAAGTTGGCAGTGGAAGATGATGACCCATTGATGATTGTGAATACTGCCATAGAAGAGCATAAGAAAATGATAAAGCAAATGAAAGGAGTTCAGGTAGATTTATATAATTATCAGTTGCATAAAAGATCTATACCATGGTCCATGAAACTTTCTAATTTACAGTTTAGCCCCCGTACTTCATAAACATGGATATCAGCGACTCGATGGAGTGTCTTAAAATTTGATAATTCTATTTTTTATTGACTACTTATAAGTAAGTTTGAAGAGGAGACAAATGACGGAGCCAGTTAGGGCGGTGGAAAACCTTACTGTGGAGGGAGGAGGGGTAGGGGTAGGCCCAGGTTGACTTGGGATGAGAGGATTAGGAAAGATCTACAAGAGTTACACCTCTCTGAGGACATGGTCCAGGATAGGAGTTTGTGAGACTTAGGATTAAGGTTAAAGACTGTTAGGATAGGTTCATAAGAGCTTTTAGATGTGTCATAGGAAAAAAGATTTCACCTTCACTTTTTTGTTGGTCTTTACATGTGATTGTCTTCTTGTGCTTTATGGGTTCTTTATATGTTATTTCTCGTTGTTTATCTTTTCCTTTTTTCCATGTAGTCTTTCCACCATTTATGTGATATTGGTAGTATAAATTATTATCATTTTTTTTTTTTGAGCCGAGGTCGCTCTTTGGAAGCAGCCTCTCTAATTCTCAGGATAGAGGTAAGGTCTGTCTACATCCCACCCTCCCCAGACCCTACCAATAGTTCACTATTTTGTGGGATTTCACTGGGTATGGTTGTTGTTGTTGTTATAAGTAAGTTTGAATTTATAAACTTAGCGGAGATGATATGCCTGCAGTGTAACAGCAGAGCGTTTATCAGAAGGTCTGTTACCCAGGCATTGTGCCTTGTCACTTTGTTGGTGAGCCAATCATGTACCCGAGATCAATTCACTTATAGATGAGCTCCACAATAGGCGAATTTCCACTTTTCTTGTGACAAATGCACAGTTTCCTGACAAGATTGTGTCATTAAATCCCATCACACAGGTTATTAGCATGTTTCTTATCCATTATACATTGGTTAGTGAGATTTTGTAGTTTTTGGTCTTTGGTATATGTGTTTACATGGTTCTGATTATATGAATTGTGCAGTTATATGTTAGTGTAGATGCTGCAAACCAAAGACAACATGAAGGCAATTGACAGACCGCTGTTTGGGGACTTTGGGAACGGTTTGTTGTATGTATCTTCTCTTGGCTATCTTTTATTTTTCTTCCTATAAAGCTACAAATGTAAATGAAATTTGATAAACTGAGATTTATGTTCGAATCTGAGTCCCCACCTAAGTGCCATTTTAATTTTTTTCATCGTTAATTTGAATTCAGGATTCATTGAAAGCTTTGAAGGATAAGCAACAGAGGACTGTGTATCGTTTGACTCTTGTTAAAGGATGGAATACAGAGATATAGATGCCTATTCTAGCCTCTTTAGCATTGGAAACCCTGATTTTGTTGAAATCAAAGGCGTTACATATTGTGGAACGTGAGTACTTAATTAAATAAAAGGCATCGTTTTGGCATTTTCTCTTGCCTTATTTATCATTAGTCTTAAGAGTTAGCAGTATTCGTTCAGGCTATGATGATTTCTCTAACCGGTCAAACAATAAAAGTCAGCTTAAAAGAAAATGGTCCAAAACTATAGCGGAGAAAATGTATACGGGGTAACCCCGACCCATTTGGACCCGTTACCTAACCTGGCAATATTTCCACCTGTAGTTGGTCTTTATATAATAATGTGTCTATATGACAGTCAGCTACATCAAAGTTGACAATGGAAAACGTGCCATGGCATGGCTGATGTTAAAGCGTTTTCAGAGGCCTTAGCTGAAAAAAGCAATGGGGCGTATGAGGTTGCTTGTGAGCATGTACACTCATGTTGTGTTCTTCTAGCAAAAGTGTATAAATTCAAGATTAATGGTCAATGGCACACATGGATAGACTATTGAGAAGTTCCATGACTTGGTTTGTACCTTTTATCTTCCATCTCTGTTTTTTTTCCTCAAATTAGTAATCTTTGTTTATTATATTTATCTATTATTTTTTTTTAAATATAACAAGGTGGCGTCGGGAAAGCCTTTTGGAAGCAATGATTACATGGCACTTACCCCATCATGGGCTGTCTATGGAGCTAACGAAGGTGGTTTTGATCCGGAGCAGGCTCGCTACAAGAAAAAAGGAATCACAAGGCTCGCTAATGAAG